>CATIWF010025293.1:0-56605 GCA_949630135.1 Balakata baccata
GAAAAAATATATTTGTATTGTGTTGGACTAACACGTTTAATCTGACACATTATAATTTATATATCGTGTTATATTAATTCAATTTAATTTATAGGTTAATCATTTTAAACATATTATGTCATGTTGGATTAATATATTTAACTTGACATGTTATAATTAATATATATATATATATATAAACTAGATCGTATTATACTAATTCGATTCGATTTATAAATTAATCATGTTAAACAGTGTTAGCTTGTTTATTAAGTGGATTATATTCGTATTTATATATATCAAGGCTTATCGTATTATGAATGTATCAATATTATCCTTCATTTCAATATATATATAAAAAGAAAGGGTTGTATTTTGATTTTTTGAGGATTTTGGCCTCCTAATTTTACCTTTATATTAAAAGTTAAAACACAAACAGTCAATGTCACATCATTTACCAAAAGAACAATGTGAAAATGACCCTAATTATATATAATATTCCACAAAATCCCGTAGCACATTAGCCATTAACATGCAAATAGTCACAGAACAACGTACATTTAAAGGCATAATCAATTTTATTTTTTAAAATATATACAATAATATATAAATTTATATATATATGTATTTAATATTGTATTCATAAAAAAATGTTACAAGCGTATTTTTATATTTTAAATTTAAATTTTTTGCTACTTATCTCCTTTTATTTAAATTTTTATTTTTTTATCTTCCGAACTTATAAGTTCTAATTCTGCCTGTGTATGCAAATGATATTTATGGTTCCAACCAGTGATTAGTGGTGTAAACATTAAAAAATAAAAATAAACTCTAAGCTATATATAACCAGTACGAGAATTTAGTTTTATTTTATGATTAATATTGAAAAAGCCATAAATCTAACCAATCTGACTTCGTGTATTTATATAAAAGAAAGTGGGATCAATTAAACCAAAATGGTTTGATTGTTCGATTAAAATTGATCTGATTTAATTCTAATTTTAGACTGATCAATTTTAAACAATTCGATTCAATAGATTTTTAAATGAAACCAATCGGTTCAAAAGCACAATTTGAAGAATTAGCGTGGGGTTCAAATTTCAAAACGGAACAAACCAATAGGCTATAAGCGACGGTCCTCTTGAGAGGCACAGGTTGAAAACAGTGAAGGAGAAGGATACGCGAATGAGGAGCTTGCGATGACACGGGTATTCCGCGTGCTGCCTAACGTTTTTCGCACATTGCATGTCCGTTTCATGTGTTCCCTTCATGCCTGCCTTGTGAATTATACATAGCTCCAGAAATTGACCTTTCTCTATTTAAATTACTATACTGTCCCTCTTTTTCTTCTTTTTCCTTTTAAAGTTATTCCATCTTTACTTGTTTGATTCAGTTCGACTTTTTATCCGAACCGATCCATAAGAAAATTCTCTATTTATAAATTTAAAGTTTAGGGTCCAATGAGAATATAATTTTATTTTTTGTGAGAACAAATAAATACAATTAATCTGCATAGTGTTTGATAAGTATTTAATTTGTTCTTATTGCGATTAATTCTGGAGGTGAAAGGTTGCTGAAATTTTATTTTTTACATTAAAATTAATTTTGCATAAATTTCAAATTATTAATTCAATATTTAAAAATGAAATTTAAATGATTTTTAATTTTTGGTAATTTCAAGTCATATTTGAGTCCCCTCAAAAATTGCTATATCTAATTAATTGAGTTTTTTTTTTAATCAATATTATATCAAACTACCACCTAGAGTCACATTGTTATAAAATGAACTATATATACATTTTATACAATAGAGTTATTTTCATATTTTTAAAATTTTTCTTTCAAAAAATATTTTAAATTTTATTCATTATTATTGTAATTTGTAATTTTTTTAATGGTTGAATTATATATATATATATATATATATCAGTAAAGATGAGTTTAACTCATAAAACAAGGACTGGTGAAAGACTCAAGTACTACTAATCAGCTTCAAGTTTTTTGAGTTGTAATTGAACCAAAATAAGCAGAAAATTAATGAGTTTTGTTGATTTAAATTTGTGACCGATTCAAGTTCAATTTGAATTTTTATATTTAAACTCAAGTTTAATTTGTTTAAAAATTATTAAGCTCATGAATGAATTATGCTCGGTTCGTAAATAATTCATTTATTATATTTAATAAGTTAAATCAGAATTCTAACTGATTTAATTAATAATGATAAAAATTTTAATTCGATTTATTAACTAATAATGATAATTTTTTTTTTTTGTCTGAAATGTAAATTGCTTGGAAAGGGCTAGATACATTTTAAACCTTAACAAGTTTTCAACCATTTTTCTTTATGCGCGAGGAAATGGATAAACTTAAACTGATCATAATGACCTTGCATTCCATCACCGCAAACTATTGAGAAGTCCATGTCATCACCTGAATCTACCTATCCCCATATGTTGGAAGCTGACGTGGACCCCGTGACAAGCACATAAGGTCCCACTACGGTCTGTGGAGGAAGAGGATTCCCCCGTGCTTCCCACACGGGTGGACGGATCCGGCCTTAATACTGGTTGATGCTAATAGGCTTTCTTATCTTACGTGGCACCTCTTATTGAATCCACGCGTGAGGCGAATTAACAAAAATTCCGAATTATATGATAAGCTTTTTTTTTTTTAAGAAATAATTAAATGTTTCAAAAAAAAAAAACCAAAACGTAAAAACAATTTTATTTTTAATTTTTAACCATGATATTGCATAATGAGAAACTGTAGAAGTAAATTTTTTTTTTAAAAAAAGGGAAGTAAAATTAATTAGATAAATTGTTTTCTTCGTGAATATTATGATAAACATTATAGGTTTTTAATTTTTATTTTAACAAAAAAAATATGACAAGTTTATATTTTTTGCTAACAAATTTATTTTAATATACAAACTATTATATTGAAAAGTTATAAAAATACCTTAAATAGTTGAGATAATATAATAAAAAAAATTTCAAATTCAAATTTTAAAACTCATAGGATATTTCAAAAACAAAGAACCTACTCATCAATCGGTCAAATTCCATGTGCATTAAAAAAATTTAAAATTCTTGGGCAGTTACAAAAAGAAAAATTTAAAATTCTTAAAAATAATCACGAGGCAAAGTCAACTTAAAATTTATAGTTGAGCGATTTATTTAATTTCCATTCGTGAATCCATAAAAATCCAAAGTCAGAATACGCTGAAAAGAAACGGCACATTCTTGTGATATACATCAGATATACTTAATTACTGGTTACATCACAAAAATCAGCAACCTATCTCCAGTATAATTTTGTTTTACAAATAATTTATATTTTAATTAGTAATAAATCGCAGAGTTAAAACTTAATTTTAATATGAAAATCGAAGACCCAAAATTAGGTTCGGCCGGATCCAAAATCTTGTTTAATCAATCATAATTTGTAAAAAAGAAAAATCAAATTATTTATTATTGATTTAGTTTAATAATAAATTGATGAGTTTTATGTAAGTAAATATCTTTAAACTAGATTATGTGTTTGAAAAAATGATTATTTAATTTTTTTTCTTTCAATTAATTGTTAATTTTATTTTACATTGATTAAATAAATTTTTTATTAGTGTATACGTGATGTTTACTTGTGACCTAATGTCAATTATGTCACCCTAGTACATATGTTTGAATATTATATCTTTTATATATATATATATATATATATATATATATATAAAGTTTTGATTCACTTGTTATTTTTATTGTTATATTGGATGCATATAAATTCAAGTTAAACTAAAGCTAATATTTTAAAAATTAATGTTTGGTGATTAATTATTTGCAAAACTAATATACATTTATGAGAAATATTTTTTATTTCTTTCTTCTAAGAATTTAAATAATTTTTTATTTTTATATATATAATAAAAAAAAAGAATAGAATATTTTTCACTGTATATTGCTATAAAGTGTGATATTTTTTTTTACAGCATAGAGTGTTATATATTTATATACAATATATAATAATAAATACTAAATTAATTATGGTCAAATCAATCAAACAGCAATATTTTTAATGCAAGAAGTTCAATTAAATTTAAATTCGAAAATCTCATCTGTCATCCGAACAATACCATTAACTAAAGTTTATTGGATTGAACAATGATTTTTTTTTTTTTTCAGGATATATAATTAAACTCTTATCAATATATATATAAATGATGGTGAAAAAATTTGAACTCTACGGCTCTCAATTTTGTAGATATCAATTAAACTATTATTTTTATTAAATTACTACTTATTCTCAATGATTTGACATAGTATATCAAATTTTTTTATATTTAAAAATTATATTATTTATTTTTTGAAATTTTGATATATTATATTAATAGTCATTACAAATTTGATTTATCATACTTTTAATCCTTTAAAATTTAATATATTGTACTAATATTTCTATAACAAAAAAATATATTTTTTCTATTTTAAAATTTAACAGAAAAATTATAATAAAAATATTCTTTTTTTAAAAATTTAACAAAAAAAACTATAATAAAATGTATATTTTTAAATTTAAAAAAAATATTATTATATTATATGGTATGGGAGAAATAATAATTTTAGTTAAATGTTCCATCTGAAATCGACAATCCTGTTTGTGATTCATATAAATTACGTGATCTATATTTCTTATCTATATAAAAATAAAAGGGTAAGAAAATAAAGGAAACGGAGGGAATGTTGGACCGGTGAAGGCGGTGCAAATAGAGCAAAACGACAGCTGCCGCGTGGACTAACTATATAATTCCTCGCCTCTCTCTCTCCAGTTCTCTACTTCTTCTTGTTCTTTCTCCTTCTCTAGAGAAAGAAAGAAAGAAAGACGAAGCAGAGGCTTTAACAGACGTAATATATTTTCAGCAATTATAATAGAAAACTCAGAGCAATGGAAATAAAGATACAGTAAGAGTGGATTTTACTTTTTTGATCCTTCTCTTGGATTTCGTAGAATGGCGAAGCCATTTTCGGCCGTGGACGGAGGAGCAGGGGGTGTGGCTGTAATGGCTGGGCCACTTAACTCTATAGATCCTTCTACGCCTTCCAAAACTTGTGTTAAGAATTCTGCTCTTAAATCTCCAATCCTTATATTTCTCTTCTTCCATAAAGCTATTCGGTCCGAGCTTGATGGCCTTCACTGCGCCGCCATGGCTTTTGCCACTAGTGGTGGAGATATAAAGCCATTGCTTCAGAGGTATCACTTCTTTTGCGCGATATATAAGCATCACTGCAATGCTGAAGATGAGGTAAGTTAGGTTTTGCTGTTGTGTTGAGGCTTTTTTGGCCTTTTCGATTTAATGAGATTAAGGCTTTAGAATTTTGATTTCTATGCGTTGTGGATAATTTCAATGCACTGTGAATTGCGTTATCTGTCTTGAACTCAATCCATGCTTTTTATTGCAACTGGATGGGCAGAAATTTTTGAGGTTTATATGAATGTGCCGAACTGATTTTTTATCTGCTTTTCTCTTCTGGCATCTTATTATTATTTGATGTAATTTTTGAACTACTTTGTTTAATTTATCGCATTGTCATAATTTCTTTTGTTAAATAAGATATTTGGGTGTTGCTTGCAAGCCGATGGAAGGATGAGGTATTAATTGTATTCTGGTCAGTGCTTGCTATAAAGATTGTTTGTTTAATTCGCTTAGAAGGAAGAGAGGAATAATAGACAGTGAAAGCATAATTGATTTGTGCTACTTTCCAGTTAAGATATCAATGTTCTGCTGAAACCAAGTTTGGTAAAACCTGAATCTCCTTTCTGATGGAAAAGGTTTATTAAATCAGAATCAAGGGGGAGATAACTGCCAATCGTTAAACAGTAGAATCTTTTTTGACAGTTCAATACACAACCTTCTAATTGTACATGGTTGTAGATTCACTAGATCCTTGAAAAGATGTGCTTCTTTGGGGATATTGTTGCCATACAGTAGGTTTTGAAGGATATCAAGTATTGGATTCAGATGCCTCAAATTCATTGTCAATATACACTGGTAATAGGAGGATTTCCAGATATAGTCTTGCTGGTTAGAGAGTAGCTATTATTTTGGTAACGAAGGTCTATGTTTCTGGTGTATACATTTTGTAGTATTTGGAACTGTCAACCTTTCTTTAAGATAGTTTGGCTGAAATGACTCTTTTTCTCCATCCTGTTTTACTTAAATAAATTTTCAAGTGCATTGAAGAGCCAAAATCAAAAGGCAACCTTGACATTGTCACTTGGATTTTTAATATCGCTGCCACCTATTTTTGAGAGATAAAATCATGCCTAGCAACTTATGTCAAATGTTGTTGTCATCACCCAAACACGGTGCTTAGACAATTGTTTGCTTGTAGGTTCTCATTTTCCTCATAAGCGTTACCAGAAGATTTTGACAATGTGGTAATTTTTAATTTTAGGTTATCTTTCCAGCTCTTGACGTACGTGTGAAAAATGTAGCACGGACATACTCTCTTGAACATGAGGGAGAAAGCGTGCTTTTTGATCAACTATTTGAGCTTTTGAATTCTAATAAACAAAATGAAGAAAGCTATCGCCGAGAGTTGGCTTCTCGTACTGGAGCTCTTCGAACATCAATTAGCCAGCATATGTCCAAGGAAGAGGCCCAGGTACCCGTTTATTATATTAATGCTTTAACAATTTTGCATTATTCTCATTATAAATTTGAGTGTATTGACTTGGATGAGCTGAATATCTAATTCAGTACCTAGGATGAGGTAATGTGTTCTACCATTTTTCTTTACTATTTTAACTGTTCAGGTTACATGGCAGATTATTTTAGTTTGGCAGCATATGAATTTTGTAATTTTTGATTCCCAAGATTTTTAAGTTCTATGTGTTTAGAAATCCTTGTTATGACCATAAGCTATTTTTTTTTTACCTCCACAGATTGATTGTGTTATTCTGTATCTTTCTTTGGTTGATTGAGATCAGGATAAACTCTTAAGTGGAGATGCTTTATTGGTCTTTATGTAGCCTACTAGGGATTGTTTCTAAGGTCTGTACATTTTGTTTGTGTTTTTCAAGTTGGGATAGAATTGTATAGGTTGACATGAATTTAGTATTTATTTGTTATTCACATGAAAATTCTGAGTGTGAACCAATTGGTCTTTATGAATTTATGAGGGTCCCTACTCCCTACCATGCTGTTGGTTATAGTAAACGATATTTTAAGGTTTAATAAGGGATTGTGTTTAAGGTCAGTGCATTTTGCTTCTGCTTTTCAAAAGTCAAGATAGAATTGTTCAGGTTGACATGAATATAATATTATTTGTTGTTCAAATGAAAATTCTGAGTTTGAACACACTGCATTTGATAAACAAGCAAGAAATTCAACACTTTAACCTGTTTAACAAATAATATCTATATAATTGATGGAACAATCCGCTTACATAAATCTATTAGTTCTTAAACTCTCAACACAATAAGATTTATTTAATGCTTTTTTTTTTTTAAACTTTTAATCATTTTTTTATAAAATGGCATAATTAACCTTGGAGTTCTTTAAAATGTACATTTAATAGAACAATTAAGGTTTCAAGGAATGGAGTATGCCTCTTCTTGCAATGCTCAAGGGAAGATTGCTGTATGAATAATACAGTACCGACAATGTTGTGTGTAGGTCATTCATATTTTTCCACTTTGAAAAACTTTGACATCTCAGGTTGAAGTTGAAAGTCAACAATATGCTTTAAGTTGCCAACAGTCCATATCATTGCAGCCTCCATACCTTGGCCGCTATCTTTTGCGAATAATTAAATAGAATTTGGAATGTTGACTGAAAACAAATTTGAAATTTACCAACCTGTGGTTGAATGAGACAGGTCTTCCCGTTGCTTATTGAGAAGTTTTCGTTCGAAGAGCAGGCTTCATTGGTGTGGCAGTTTCTATGCAGCATTCCTGTCAATATGATGGCAGAGTTTCTTCCTTGGCTTTCTTCCTCTATATCATCTGATGAATATCAAGATATGAATAAGTGCTTGTGCAAGATTATCCCGAAAGAGAAACTTATTCGTCAGGTGAGGGCATTTTTGGTGTGTGGTTGCATTTTGAATGGGCTCCTGTAAGCAGGGGAAAAATAAAGGAAGAAAGAAAGAAAGAAAAAAAGAAAGAAAAGAAGAAAAAAAAAATGAAAATGAAAAAGAAACTAGACTGACTCTTAGTTCTTTAATGAAGGTAATTTTTGCCTGGATGGAAGGTGCAAAATCTTCTGATATGGATATGAGTTGTGAAGATGATTCTGGAGCCTGCTATCAAGATTCAGGTCCACAAGCCTTAAATTGTCAGAGCAAGAAGATGCATTGTGCATGTGGATCTTCTAGAGTTGGCAAAAGGAAATATATGGAGCTACCTTGTGATCTTGTCAATTCAAATTTGTTACATCCTATAGATGAAATTCTGTTTTGGCATGCTGCGATAAGAAGAGAGTTGATTGATATAGCTGAGGCAGCAAGGAAGATTCAACTTTCTGGAGATTTTTCTGATCTATCTGCATTCAACAAGAGGCTGCAGTTCATTGCTGAAGTATGCATATTTCACAGGTATGATTTTCCGTGCTTTTCTGGTTCTTTTTTCCTCCCCTCAAATTAACATATCAGTCCAAGTGCAGCAAATTTTTTGTTTCAGTATCAGTTGATTTGTTGTGCTTTGCTTTGTAGAAAGTCACTGATACTATGGTTTGGTGCATGAAATTTTACCTCCTACTGTGTGCTTTATTCTGAAACCAGAATTGTCTTATATTTCAGAGAAGGCTCGATAACGAGAAAATTCTAAAGTTTGCTTCATTTTTCAATTATATAATATTCTGTTAATTTTATAATTCTAATATATAACATTTGTTCACAAATTTAGCATATTTAACGAGTTAAAAATAAATTGTGTAAAACTTACAAAATTCACTTAGTAACTATGTAAATATGATTCGTATTTATTTCCAACACTGAAAAAAACAATATTGTTCTAAAAAAGGTTTTTTAATTTTGAAATAAATTTATATTCTTTATTGATCAATTATTAAAAAATTAATATATAGGATCTGTGAAATAAAAAAAATAAGGAAAAACTTTTTATGCTTAGTAAAGTTCAAGTAAGCAAAACAAATTTATTTTTTTCCAATTAATGCAAATAGAATTTATTGATATATATTTATTTTCCTATAGTAGATAGCTAAAATTTATGGTATAATTTAGTTCAGATAAAATTAAAAGAAGAGGTTATAATATGGAGAAGATAAAAAATGCAAAATTTAGCCTGTTTTAGGTCATTAGGCCTTTGGAAAATTCAAAATCACAGAATGTGGAAGTAGTGAGCTTTGAAATTTTCCTGAACCATGCATATTAACATTTGAGGGCAGTTGAATGCAGATGGATCTCTGTTATTTTTGCTTCGTGCCTTTGTGGGCCTTAGTTCTACATTCTTGTAGTTTTGAAAGTCTTGCTCTCTCCTTATAATATTGTGACTTATGAGAGAAATGTAAGAGTTGCAAAATGTCTCTTATTCTATGGTATGATGGTTTACCTTTATCAAATGGGCTCCTGTTGTCTCTCTTGACTGCAGTATTGCTGAGGACAAAGTTATATTCCCTGCTGTAGATGCAGAACTTTCTTTCGCCCAGGAGCATGCAGAAGAAGAAATTCAATTTGACAAGCTCAGATGTCTGATAGAAAGTATTCAAAGTGCTGGAGCCAATGAATCTCTTACTGAATTTTATGCAAAACTATGCTTGCAAGCTGATCATATCATGGACTCTATACAGAAACACTTCCAAAATGAGGAAGCTCAGGTGAGTGCATTTTTTATCCTGTCGTTTGTATTGATGGCATTTGCTCAAACTCCCTATTTCTTTATTCTTAACTACTTAGTTTTCATGCTACTTCATACTGTCTGCTTTTTTTTTTTTTTGGCATTTATTCTAGAAATCAAATTCAAATTTCGATTGCTGTTCTCTACTATCCAACTGACAGATATGTTGTATGCACATTTGTAGGTTCTCCCACTTGCACGAAAGCATTTTAGTGCCACAAGACAACGTGAACTTCTTTATCAAAGCTTATGCGTGATGCCCTTGAAATTGATTGAACGTGTCTTACCATGGTTGGTTGGAAGACTTAGTGAGGAAGAAGCAAAGTTCTTTCTTCAAAACATGTACATGGCAGGTTTGACATCAATTCTTAATTTTTCCTCTCTCAGTATTGATTATATATACTGACATCGGGTGTATTTTCAATGCTTCATATTTTCTTTCCATCAAACTCTAACTCAAGTGATACAATGCAGCTCCTGCCTCAGATTCTGCATTGGTTACACTTTTTTCTGGTTGGGCTTGCAAAGGTTGTTCTAGGAACATTTGTTTGTCTTCAGTTGCCATTGGGTGTTGTCCTGTTAGCATTCTGAAGGAAACTCAGGAGGATACCAAACAATCATTCTGTGAGTGCAACCCTATGTTATCTGTTAATGAAGTGTCGTCTTTTAGCCAAGCAGCTGAAGTAGATGACAGCAGAAGGCCGCTCAAGCGTGGAAACTTAGTATTGGAGGAAGATAATGATGCTTGTCACTTTGTAGGGTCTGTTGATATCTCCAAATCATCTTTTAGTAATAAGTCCTGCTGTGTCCCTGGTTTGGGAGTGAACAGCAGTAATCTAAGAATCAATTCTCTTGCTGCAGCAAAATCTCTGCGCTCCTTGTCTTTTAGTCCTTCTGCGCCCTCCCTTAACTCTAGTCTTTTTAATTGGGAAACAGATGTTAGTCCTACTGACACTGGTTGCACCTCACGCCCAATTGATAACATATTTAAATTTCATAAAGCCATCCGCAAAGACTTGGAATATTTGGATGGTGAATCTGGAAAACTAAATGATTGTAATGAAACTTTGCTTAGGCAGTTTACTGGTAGATTTCATCTATTGTGGGGTTTGTATAGAGCTCACAGTAACGCAGAGGATGATATAGTGTTTCCAGCATTAGAATCTAGGGAAACACTTCATAATGTCAGCCACTCCTACACTCTGGACCACAAGCAGGAAGAAAAACTATTTGAAGATATCTCGTCCGCACTTTCTGAGCTTACACAACTTCAAGAATGCTTGAAAAGTATGGACCGTTCTGATGGGTTAACTGGAAATCATTCTGGTGCTTCTGATCATAGTGATGTTCTTAGAATGTATAATGAGCTTGCAACAAAGCTTCAAGGCATGTGCAAGTCCGTAAGAGTGACACTGGATCAACATGTTTTTAGGGAAGAACTTGAGTTGTGGCCTTTATTTGACATGCATTTTTCAGTGGAAGAACAGGACAAAATTGTTGGTCGAATAATTGGTACTACAGGTGCAGAGGTGCTTCAGTCAATGTTGCCGTGGGTAACATCTGCTCTTACTCAGGAAGAGCAGAACAAAATGATGGACACACTGAAAAATGCAACCAAGAACACCATGTTTAGTGAATGGCTTAATGAATGGTGGGAGGGTACTTCTACTGCAACTTCACAAACAACATCAGAGAGCTGTATATCACTAGGTCTGTGATTCTTTTGATATTGCTGTTGGTTTTATTCCCTGTTTAATGACATTGTTTATTTGACTGCAAATTTGAGATAAATGCTGAACTGCTGCTAGTGAAAAGAAGCATTCTTTTTCATGTCCAATAAATATAACATTGTGGAGATCTCTTTATTTGCGTTCCTTTTTTTTTTTCTTCTCTTTTGACATTTAGGCACTGATCTTGATGGAAGCCTGGATCCCAGTGAACATACATTTAAGCCTGGCTGGAAAGATATTTTTCGTATGAATCAAAATGAACTTGAAGCAGAGATAAGAAAAGTTTCCCGAGATTCATCTCTCGATCCAAGAAGGAAAGCATATCTCATTCAAAATCTAATGACCAGGTTTGTTCATGTTGTATTTAGACTGCACTTTTTGGGACTGTCATTCTTCTACATACCCTAATTAATATATGAAATTGTTAGTCGCTGGATAGCTTCCCAGCAGAAGTCACTTCAAGCAAGATCCGGCGAATGTTCAAACAGTGAAGACTTACTTGGTTGTTATCCATCATTTCGTGATTTGGAGAAACAAGAATATGGGTGTGAGCATTACAAACGAAATTGTAAACTCCGTGCTGCCTGCTGTGGCAAGTTATTCACATGCAGGTTCTGCCATGACAAAGTCAGTGACCACTCGATGGATAGGTAAATTTTTTCTCTCTTTGGCATATTGAATTTTTGGTTGGACCATAAATTTGAATTATATTTATATTTTTAGGAAGGCTACAACTGAAATGATGTGCATGCGGTGCCTGAAAATTCAGCCTGTTGGACAAGTTTGCATTGCACCCTCTTGTGGTGGTTTCTCAATGGCACAGTACTTTTGCAGTATCTGTAAATTTTTTGATGATGAAAGGTATGGGCTTTTGTAGGACACCTTTTTCCTTTCAATTTATTGTTGCTAGAGTGTTTAAAAGAAAAGGTTGATACATAATAACTTATTGGATGAATTACTAGCTTTGAGTGAATAACATGACATATTTTCTATCATTGGGCATCTTGTATTTCTCAAAATTTTCATGCTCGCACTTTGTCTGATTTGGAATTAGCCTTTATGCTATAAGGCTGTGTCTGGAGTTAGTTGTGTAGTACCCAAATAATGTGAAAACATTAAAACAATGTAGAAACATATGTCCATATGGTATGTTCTATTTTAAAGGTAAGTGTCTGGAGTAACAAACTGGAAGGAAGCAATTATACCTTTTATTTTAGTTTATTTTCTGAATCATGGTAAAGACATGCAAGGTTTAATCTGCTTGGCATATAGCTTCAATCCTGTAACTATGTGAATACCTCTTATTGAACTAAATCTCTTACTAATTATTTTCCTGCTTTCTTGAATTTATATCAGGAATGTGTATCATTGCCCTTCTTGCAATTTATGCCGTGTTGGAAGTGGACTTGGTGTTGACTTCTTTCATTGCATGAAGTGTAATTGCTGCCTGGCAATGAAGTTAGTGGATCACAAATGCCGAGAGAAAGGAATGGAGATAAATTGCCCAATCTGCTTTGACTTTTTGTTCACATCAAGTTTAAGCGTTAAAGCTCTTCCTTGTGGCCATTTCATGCATTCGAATTGCTTTCAGGTCTATTCTTTGCCGGGGTTCTGCTTTGGTTATTGATGTTTTTTCTTTTTAATTTTTATGACGGCAATTTTTTGGAATTCATGTTATAGTAAGTTCTGTTTGCACCTTTTGCTGTAACAGGCATATACGTGCAGTCACTACATCTGCCCAATTTGTAGCAAATCATTGGGAGATATGTCGGTAAGATCTAATGCATGTTTCAACCTATTCATCTTGATGCTGTTATTGAGTGCTATTAATAATAATGTTATTTTATTATACATGGGGGGCATACTAGACTGTACTTTTTCTTCCTTCAATAATGGAAATTTATTTCAAATTTTATCAAAATTTATATAATAAAAAAGCATTTGTTTTTCAAAATTATCTTCATATTTTATGAATTTTTCCCATGTTGTTGTTCAGGTTTACTTTGGGATGCTTGATGCACTGTTGGCTTCTGAGGAGCTTCCAGAAGAATATCGGGATCGGTGTCAGGTAAAGTTTGTGGTATTTTCTACACTTGGTCCTTTGAACATTATTATAGCCAGAGTTTTTGTAATTCAGGATATACTGTGCAACGACTGTGAGAAGAAGGGGACAGCACGATTCCATTGGCTGTATCACAAGTGCGGGTTCTGCGGGTCTTATAATACCCGAGTGATTAAGCTTGATTCTGTTAATTCCAACTGTTCAATATCGGATCAATGAAGGCATCTCATTCTTATAGCTTGATTTAGGTGTGAATTCTCTGTTAGTCCTGCCTTTTGTTCATTACACATCTTTGTAAATCATATGCCATTACAATAGTTGCTTCAATCTTTCAATTTTCCATCTCCCACTTTCATTCCATCTATTATCCTCTGTGGCAGGCAGGTTGGCCCTTACTATGCTTAAATGATTTGTGGCTGTTTTCTTGTTCCATTCTTTATTGCACTAGCTGATCCAGGATCCTATTTTAGGAGTGCAAAAATTTATATACTAGACTTTCAATATTCTTCAAGAAAAGTAAATCTAAAAAAAATTGTATAAATTTATATATTTTTACATACATTTTAAAATGTTAGAAGCGTAACGGGTAATTTAACTCCGCCACAGGTATGGACATGATTTTTCGCAATTGGGCACGGGACAGGTTGGCCTGTGGAACTGAAGTGGAACCGGTCTGATCAAATCTGGACTAGTACGTTGACTGCCGGTTCCGGACTTAACTCGAACCGTGGCCCAAGAGGAGAAGTGTTCGGTTTGAGCCCTTCCCCCTGTGGACTGCCGATTATGACGGTCCTGCCAACGCCTGTCACCCCACCCCTTGCCCCCCACCTGACACACCCAGGCCAACAGGCCTGCCCCCTCCCTGCGCTTACGCCCCTTTGTCCTCCTCCTAACCATTGTTGCAACGGTAATATTATTTTTAAATCATTTAAATTTATAATATATAATAATTTTTTAAAATAAATGAAAAGATCAAATTTCCCTTCCAATAGAAAAATAACTAGTTTTAAGAGTATATTTATTTGGGAAATGGATACAAATCATACTTTCTATATATATAATATCATTTTTATATCATAATTCAAAAACTACAAAAAGATTTAAAGAATTTGAAATTCTAATTTTACTTTTAACATATTCTTAATTATGTAACATTATTCCCTTATAATTAGAAATTTATTTTAGAAAAGTTTAAATTTTTACATTAATTGCATTATTTTTAATTAATATTAAAATTTTTAACTATCTAAATCACTCTTATATTTTAGAAACCTAAGTATACATAAAAAGTTTGCACAAAATAGAAAAAAAAACCCACAGACATCCATTTTTATTTTTTTTATTATATGAATTTTATATATAACATATATGTGAGAAATTTGACTTACTTAACAATAATTTAAAAAAAAGTAAAAAAAAAAAAAAATATATATATATATATATATATAATATATGCAACAAATATATAGAAATGTATATGTGGATTTTATATGTAACAAGTATATGAATTTTATATATAATATCTATATGAAAGTCTTAACTTGAACTTAACAATTAGTTTAAATATATATATATATATATATATATATATAAAGCGAAATAAAATATATATATGAAATATATGCAACAAGTGTGTAGAACCGTATATGTAGATTTTATATGTAATAAGTATATGAATTTTATATGTAACATATATGAGAGAATCTTAACTTAAACTTAACAAAAAATAAAAATATTAATTTAAGGTATTTTTTTTAAATTTCAATTCAATTCAATTCCCAACCCATAAAAAATGATGGTGAAAGAGGATCTAATTAGATAGAGTTTTAATTACAATAAAACTTCCAATTAAAGTAAAACAAGCGTAAAATTATCATTTATTTTTATACACAATCAATAATTTGAGTAATATAAATATATAAAACATATATCTAGTATATACTTATCATATATTTTTATATGCATTTAATAATTATTAATAACACAAATATATGTAAAATATATATTGCATATAAATATCATATACTTGTCATATATTTTTTCATGCATTTAATAATTACGAATATCTGTAAAATATATACTACATATATAATTACTATATAGCACAGATTTTTGGCTTTCTCTATACTTAATTAGCGAAAAATTCAGGAAATAATTAAGAAAGTAAGATTGTATTTCAAATAAAAAAATTTAGAAAAATAATAAAGAGTATAATCTAAATCCTAAAAAAAAGCTTTAAATAATGGTGAAAAAAAGAAAGAAGTCTAGGGTAGAAAAAAAGTCATTCAAAATATAAAAAGTAAAAAAGTTATTCGATATAATAAATTAGTAGAGAAGTCCAAAATAAAAATAGGGTGTAGAAAAGCCTCTTTTATACTAAAAAGAGTAAATAATGTACTTTCCACTATTTGTTTTTTCATTTTCACACAATTTTTCCATAAATACGTTAATCTATTTCCATTTCATTATATCAAATTTTCTCTCAACAATTCAGTGTTAAATTCTCTCAACTCTCTTTACATACTTACATAAGTATTCACTAATTACACTCTCAATTATTATTTTTCTCTATTAAATTATCTCTAATTACACACTCAATTATTTTTTTTCTCTTAAATTCTCTCTAATTACACTCTCAACGATTTTTTCTCTTATATTCTCTTTAATTACACTCTTAATTATTTTTTCTCTCTATAATTTTCAAAAAAAATGGCAAACAACAGTGGAAGAAGTAATTATTATGGTGGCAATCTTTTTATCAACGTAGAAAATTATGACAATATTGTGAATATGGAGGATGACAAGGAGGAGGTGGCACACGAACCTACTCAAGAAAGACAAAGAAGGACGGGTGGTACTGAATGACAACAAATGTGGCTCAAGAGTTGCAAACAAAAATCTACTTCTCCGATATTTTCCAAACTTATTTCAAAAAAATAATAGCTCACTTAAAGTTGTTTGCAACTATTGTGCACAAACTTACAAATTTTAAAGCAGAGGTGGATATGACACTTTTACGAGGTATTTGCAAAATAAATATGTGGCTCAACTTGGCATTGAGAAAAAACAAATCCAAATCTTCAGATTTGTAAGTTCGTCTACTAATACTCAATTATTTTAATATAATGATGAAAAATATAAACAAAAAATAACAAAAATGATAAGTATGAAATATTTATCATTTAGTTTTGGAGAAAAAAATGATTTTGTTAATTATTGTCAAAATGCATTAAATTCTGCTGTTAAATGTATTTTAGAAAATACTCTTAAACGTGTTTTATTGAATATGTATAAAGAAGAATAAAAGAGAATTACGTAAAATATTTATGTCATTAAATGAATGTGTTACAATTTGTAATGATATGAAATGATCATTGACACATGCATTCATATATAGGTTTAATATCTCGTTGGATTGATAATGATAGGAAATTGCAAAAAAGATTACTTGTATTTAGAGTTTTTGATAAAAGATATACCTCAGATAATATATTTAAAATGATAAAATAAAATATTTTGGAAGAATATAATTTAGTTTATAAAATTTTTGCAATTAGTTTAGATAATGCAACATAAAACATTGCTTCTATTAGAGATATTCAATTTTTATGTCAACCTGATATTGGTAGTAAATTTTTTCATATTAGATGTGCATGTTATATATTAAATTTATATGTGCAAAATGATTTAAAAGTATTAGATGATATAATTAATTTAATAAAACAAGCAATTTCATTTTTATGGGGACATCCCTAGAAAATAAATCATATGCTCTATTGTATTGTGAAAATAGCAAAAGACCCAAAAGATTTCTACAAAATGTTCCAATTTGTTGGAATTCAACTTAGGAATTAATCAACGAGTCATATGGATAAAAAAAAATTATTGTGTTCATTTATGTCAATAAATGTGTCACAAATTAATTTATATTTACAATATTAGGATGTTTTGTCACGTCTGCTATTTCAGACATCTAAAAATGTGCATATTTCGAGATCGTATGTACCGTATTGATTGGAAATTGAGTGTGTTAGTTATTAAAATAGCGCTGAAATAATCGAAATTTAATTTTAAATCTAATAAAAATGAGAAATTAAAATAAAAATATTTATTGATAGTTAATTAAGCGAAATTGTAAATTTGGATTAAATTGTAAAAAATGTGACAGTGAATTTACTTAAAATTAGGCTAAATAATTAAATTACATTTTGTATAATAATAATAATAAAAAAAAAGAAAAGAAATTAAAAAGAAGGAAGAAGGAACGTACAAAAAGGAATAGGACGGTGGAGGTTGGAGGTAAGTACCACTCTTTTCCTTTTTCTCTGTTCTCTTTCATTCCAACAACCTTCATCTTCTTATTTTGTACTTCCCATAAGAGTTCTAGCTGCATATTTGGCTTAGCAAAGGCGATTATTGGTGAGTAATTATCTCTCAATCTTTTTAATTTTTATTAAAGCTGTTTAGGGAATGTAAATAGGCAGCAGATTGCACTCCAATTTTATTGATCATAAAGGTTGATTTTGGAAAGGTGTCAAATATAAAACTTGTAAATAAATGTTTTGTGTATATGCCTATAAAGTGGTTTTGCAGGATGTAATGTCTTCTATTTATTTACCAAATTTCATATTAAAATCTACTGTAGATGTTGCGATATAACGAAATGAATCGTGACTGTCCAGTTAGTTAGAGCTGTTTTCTTGTACCCTTATAACTCCAGCCACTTTATCCTTTACTTTGAGTTGTTTTTAAACCGAAATAGCAAAAGTGCTCAGTATGAAAATTTTAGGGTTATGTCTTAACTAAAATCATGTCAAAGTTGTACCCTAAAATATTGTGTATTTTAAAAGTTATGTTATAAAAAATGAAGACTAGTCAAGTTGTCATCTTTGTGCTGGACTGATCACATATTTCCTGTCATTGGTGAACCTTAGAAGCATAATTGAAAAAAGTGGAAAATATGAAAAGCGTTCCATTTCGGCTTGTCTATGTGTATGCAAAGTTTTATAATGATATAACATATATGTTATAAGATATGAATGCTTAAAAATGGTATCTTAAAGCTGCTTAAGAGTGGAAAACACGACAAGATTTGAAATTATATAAAAAATTGTATAATGCTCTATATTCTCTGATCCTTATGTTAAAAACGATATTTCGGTGTTTTAGGCATTGATGCATAATGGAGAAACCAACCGTGGAGAGGATATCAAGCTTGATTCGAGTTGCAGAGTCAAAAAGTTCTTTTTGAGGAGATTTGTACATATTCTCCTATAAATCTTCATAATAGTGTTTTGCATGTCATGTATAACTATGACCGTATTTTGTATTTTGCATGCCATGCGTAACTATGACTATGTGCTTATTGATGTGCAATATGTTTAGTCAAGATAGTTATGCATGTGTTATGATCGTTTAGTGATAAGATTGAATTAAGCATGGTACCATGGTAGGAGGACAAGGTAGTTAAAGATTGGTATTTGAGTGCTCTAAGTCTTACGAGCTGAAGTGGCTGAAATTCGGTATTTGGGCGCTCTCAACTAGAAAAGCTTGATAGAACTTAAAAATGTTTGAAAATTGTGTGAATTGTTATGTTATATTCATGATATGGTTGTGACTATACCTTTTTATTTGCAGGTACATCTTTTAATCAACATAAATATATGACTAATAGTAAGTTTTATGGTATGCATATATGTTATATGCAGATTTATATTTTTTATATGTACTATTAAGCTAGGTATGCTTAGTATGTGAGTGTTTATCTCACATTTAAGTTGAAG
Source organism: Balakata baccata (assembly GCA_949630135.1). Classification (NCBI taxonomy): domain Eukaryota; kingdom Viridiplantae; phylum Streptophyta; class Magnoliopsida; order Malpighiales; family Euphorbiaceae; genus Balakata; species Balakata baccata. The sequence continues at coordinate 19,407 of CATIWF010025293.1, forward strand.
GGTGGTAGAAAAGTGACAAGAGCACAAACCCGTTGAAGAGTCACAGGACAAACCATAAGACTGATGATATATTTATGATTCTATTTTGTTTTTTATTTTTGTATCATTTGGATGAATGTAGTTATATATGTATATGCATTAGACATAAAAGATATGTAAATTTATAATTTCTAATATATTTGGATGTTTAGTTTCAACAGTTACAATTGAACGTGTGAGAGAAAATATTTTGGACGAAATGCAATCTAACTTAGCTCCCAAATTATTAGAAATACAAGTGTGCATCGATAATTGGACCAAAGCAAAGCTAAGACAACAAAAAGCTCAAAAAGAACGATTTAGCATTGAAATATTGAGCGAATGAACCATTGGCACATCCGGCACCAGTGGTTCGGATTAAAAAAAAAAGTAAATAAGTATTCAACAAATTTAAAAAGTAAGAGAATTACGCGAGTTTTAATTTTTCTAAATTTTAAGAATATATGTAGACAACTTAATTAATGGTAAAAAAAATTAAGATGAAACCCAATTATTATTATTATTTTCATTTAAAATCTAAATTTTAAAATTAAGTTAATTTTATTTAGAATAAAATTATTAATTTTATTTAGTTTAATTTATTATAGTCCAATTAAAGTTCAAAAATTTATTACTTCTTAAAAAAGTTTTAAACTTAAAATTTTTTAATAACTTAAAAACTTATTACTTCTCATTTTATTTCTAACTTATTTAATTATAATAAAAATATTTATAAATAAAAATATCGCATCAATTAAAACTATCATAAAATAAAAATATATTTTTTAAAATTCAAATATCATAATAAAATTCATAAAAATTTAAAATAAATATAAAATTAAAGATATAAAATTCGGTAATTTGATTATTCCATAATTACTGTAATAACTTACCGAATAATTAAAATAACTCAAATTTTATTATTATTTACTGAACTGAAATTTTTTCTATATGATTATTGGTTACGAATTTTAATTGTGCGGTTCAATAGGGATATAGATGCTATTTCCGAATATTTATACTATTGTTAGACAATAAATTGCACATCGGTTTCAATGATTACCCATTAAATATTAATAATATAAATAATTCATTAATATAATTTTTTTGAAAAATCAACAATCTCAGGAAGGGAGTTAGGGATGTTTACATGTCCAATCCATATAAAATGAACTAATTTGCATCAACGTGTAATTAAACTATGCTTTAATAAATATGATGAATTGGATCGGCTTTTATTTTCTTAAACAATATTTTGTGAATATTAAAATTTTTATAATATAATCTCCAAACTGATTCACAATCTATATATATATATATATATATATATATATATAATCAATATTATAATTATATATTTATTTATATATATATATATAATTATCAATATTATTATATATAAAATAACTCAATTTTAAATAAAATAAACATATATAATAAAATTAATGAAAAAGGGTCCAATTTAAAAAAAATAAAGTTTAAAAGGTGTTATTTTCAATTTTTGTTTTTTTTTCTTCAGTCCATTTTAAGTTATTATTATTAAATAAAAAAATAAAAAGTATATAAAATTAAATAGTAAAATATTCTAATTTAATTTTTAATTATATTATGAATTGAATTAATTTTTTATTCTAAATATGTAAATTAGTTTCTAAATTATATTTTGTGGAGTGAGTTATCTCCTCAACTTTAATTCTGTGCAAATAAACTCTCAAATTTTAAATTCGGTATAATTACACTCTTTAAATTAGAACAATAAATTAACTCGGTCTGGTGAAAATTGACTCACCACATATAATATATTTTAGAGACTAATTTATACTAAATTTAAAATTTAATAATTTATTTATACCGAATCAAAATTAAAAAGAATGACCCATTCTAAAAAAATATAGTCACACATTTGGCATTTTTTTATATAATAGTGGATTGAATTGAGACAGACACATAAAAGTTGATGCTTTAAATGAGCAAAATCTATTGAAAAAAATAAAGAATGGGCAGTCAGTTCCCTTGTTGGACTAAAAATCAGTTGGCTTGCTGAAATTATGTGATGTCAAGGAAGAGGTGAAGAGGAAGCGAAGAACAAACAAGCACAGGAAAACAGTGTAAGTCAGACATTTCATGATTGTAAGTTTCAAAAGCCTACCTATCTTCTTCAATCTTCGTGCTTTTATGTTATATAATAACCTGATCTTATATTTCAACTTCTTTTTCTTTTTGAAATCGCAATTCTCCTTTTCTGTTTTTCCGAGGAGACTAAGAGGGATCCGAAAATAATTCTTTGAATTCTGTGTAATTTAGGCTGCTATACTGTTCTTTTTATTGAGTTTGATTCATATATTGGTTGTAGATTTACAGGATATGATACTACGATCGCTTGAAACTGGGCCCATTTGAAGGTGTATTATAGTTTTGCTGTTTCCAGGTTGGGAAATAGCTCGAGTGATAGAGAGAGGGGAGATTTTTAGGTCAGAAAGGGGAGGGTTTTGGTAGGAGGTGGGATGGGTTCGAAGAAGGCGGAAAGTACATCAACTCCAGCTGTTCGACGAGATCCTTATGAGGTTTTGTCCGTATCGAGAGATTCTACTGATCAGGAGATTAAAACTGCTTATAGAAAACTAGCGCTCAAGTAAGTAATTGGTTTATCACATCTTTCTAGTTCTTCCTTTTTACTGAATTGCCTTTTTTACTTTTCCACCTGCATTTCAAGGACATTTCCAATGGGTGCTAATATAGTTTTAGAACTGCAGAATTTGTTTGTCTAAGTTCAATTGCTAGCCGAATTATAGGTCAACGAGGTTTTAGTGTGAATGAGGCAAATTTGTCGCACCAATTGGCTTGATGGTTTCTTTTGCTCGTGTAGGATAAATGTGTTATAATATTATTAGCTTAACTGAAGTTCAATATAAATTATCTGAATATTTTTGCTGGTCTAAAAACTTTTTTCAAGGAACATTCTGGGAAATTTTCTTTGCTTAAAGTAAATCGTGTAGTAATTGTGAAAAAGCTGGAGTTGGAACACATAAAAGACAATTTACAAATGCTTCACTAATCAGCTGTGTCACCTCAAATTTGTTGGGCAAACTGAATTTGATTGTCAGCTGGAATTTCTTGTTTAATCTTGTATGACTTAAATAGCCAAGGATATGATTCTTTTCATTTGATTAATACTTAATAGTATTTTTGGCTCCATCAAACAAGTACATACCTTCTCTTATGTTTTGTTAATAATTTATTCATCATAGGAAATGGGCATGATAGATGTCAACATGGCTCATAGTGGAAATTTGGAGGAGTTTTATGAATTTTTTAGTGCTCTGGTAAAACAGAAAGAAAAAGAGAGGAAGGAAATAATAGGAGGAGAAAAGGTAAGGAGTACCAGTCGTATTTCTTTCTCCTGGTTGAACATAACATAAAGGAAAAGAAAATTGCAAATGTGAAGAAAATTTTTTGTAAGTTTTAGTTTGGATTCCTGCACTGCCACACATAGATAGAAAGATTTGTGTATTTGGATAGCCCTCTTTGGAGCCAATTTCTTCTTCCTGTTATACCAAATGAACTTTGCGATCTAAGTTCCCCTTGCCTTTTTCTCCACATTTTCTTTATTAAAACTCTATGTCACCCAAATGAGTGCCATTTGTTTTTGTGTTTTGAAGTTTGGCCTCAGCAATTGAACTTGAACAGTTTTTTAGATCCTTTGGGACGCATTTCCTATCAATTCAACTTCTGAGTTGTATATCTGCATAACCATGCATTGCTTGAAGTAAATGTTAGAATCTGAGAACCATTCCAGTACCATCAATTGCTCTGATGTCTTTGCCGTTGTCTGCATGCTAATAATCAATCTTTGTTAGGTACCATCCAGACAAGAATGTCAGCAATCCTGAAGCCTCTGAACTTTTCAAGGAGGTTGCTTATTCATACAGCATCTTATCTGATCCGGAAAAGAGAAGACAGTATGATAGTGCTGGGTTTGAGGTACTTTTTCAGATGCTCTTTTTCCGTGTTTTCTTGTTATACTCTCATGCATTACTCATTGTATATTTTCCTGCGTGAAGTTCATATTAAACTGAAAATTTAGCTGTGGAAATTAAAGAGAAAATGATCCAGGATATGGTGCTTGGGGCCTAGAAATCCCATGTTTGTCAGAGTTCTTATCCTTCTGGAAGCAAAACTTTTCATTAAATCTTTCTCCAATGGTGCAAATAATGCTTTATTTCATCATATCATCTCTGTTCCAGCAATTGATTATAGAGTTTTTCATTGGCTGCCACGGTGCTAGTAATCTATTATGCATAAATGAGGCCACAACAATTCCAATTAGAACGGAGTGAATCACACGGTCCATCATAATTATTTACCTTGACTGTAACTAACCTTGAACATTTTACTAAATCATGCCTTCTTTTACGAATCAAATTGCCACTATATTTCATCTAAAGTCATTGATCACCCCAATAGAGAGGTGCCCTTACCTTCTGAGCCTACTAAATCTTAAATGAGAATTCAGTTGTGGATTTCATCTGGTGCAGCCTTCACTAGTATCGGCATTTCTAAGTCTCCCTTTCTGTACATGCTGATGCTTATATGGTGGGTTAAATTTTTGAGTGTGTGAATTTGAGGGTTTGAGCAGATTAAGGTTTTGCACTTGTGAAGACATAAAAAATAGAGGAGAGAAGGAAGAAGCTAGGATTCCTGCCCTAAAGAATCGTAGAAGAATAAGTTAAAGGCTGTGGCTAAAAGATAGGGCAAATAGATCCTTTTAGTATGGGCAGTCAATGCTATAGTTACAGGGTGATTTTTGGGGAAGAAGCTATGAGAGTAGAGTATAGGGCTTGTGGTAATAGAACTAGAGACTATGCTAAGACTATAATGTGGTTGGATGTGTTGTTTTGGCGAGGAAGAGTGATTATTGTATTCAAAGAGAAGAATGTGTAAGAAAGAAAGAATGAGACAGATTATTATTTCTGTTTAGGTATGGAGAAGGATAAAGCACAAAGATGAAAGGCTGTGTAAGAAAGAAATCAAGAGAGCTATGTGATAATAGACTTGTTTAAACTAGTTAGTTAAATTAATAATTTCACGGTTTTGTGTTCTATAGAATCCTAATTGATTAGCGGCTGAGCAACCAACATATTCATTCTCTTATGGTGGCGGACAAATCACAAGCAATTTATGAGATTTAGGGTCAAGATCTAAGGTAAAAGTTGAGGGAATGAGTTTGAATTAGAGCAACTAAATTAAAAAAATTGGTGGCAATTAGGAGTACTGTAGTAGCATAGATTGAGAAGTGGAGAAAAAAAGGAGGAAAGAAAAAATTGAAATCATTAAAATTGATTGTTAAATCAGAGTAACCTTTGACCTTTTTCATTATCGTGTTGCTTCATAATCTTCCCTCGTCTGACTAGCATTATAATAAATTTTGCAAACTAAATTAATAAGGCTCTTTCACTAATATACTATCTTAAAAATCATATTTAGAGCCAATAACTTTAACTAGAACACAATTAATAACTATGGCATAATAACACTGAAAAAGAACTTGCTATGATTATTTAAAAATTATTTTATGCATGTTTGTGTGTGGGTGTGTGTGTAAGCTGCAGGGAAGGGAGAGTTGGGGGCCTCAAGAAAAAGAAATGAACAGATGTAGATATTACATAATGTGTTCTATATAACTATCTTTGCAATGTCCTTCATGTCATGTTTGGGGCCTCATTCTTTGTGTTTCTGATGCTCATGCTGAGGAATGTCATTGCCTTCATTTTCTTGAACTGTATGCCAGGGCATGTATTGTGTCAGTTTTCTGTATCTGGAGATGCTACCTTTGCTACATTCCGTCATAGTATTACTTGTTGATTGGACATGGATTTATTAATAGTTAATCTGACCTTGAACGACTTATTTCTAGTATTTCTGTTCTTTTCTTCCTGTTTGCACGTTATATATTTTAATTGTCAAAGACATCCAAATTTTCTAATTCTGTTCTTAACTCATATCAGGCTCTTGATTCGCAAAGCATAGATATGGAAATTGATTTATCTAACCTGGGTACTGTCAATACGGTTTTTGCTGCATTATTCAGGTGAGCTTGAGTTAGAAATGTTTGGAGCTTGTATCTTGAGTTGGCTATTTTAATTCTCTTGTCCTATTGTTTGTAGCAAGCTTGGTGTCCCTATCAAAACGACTATTTCTGCTAATGTTCTTGAAGAAGCACTCAATGGAACTGTCACTGTCAGACCCCTTCCTATTGGAACATCAGTTAGTGGGAAGGTGCTTATTGTTTCTATGTTGATATATATTTTCCTTTTTATTATACTTATTTACTTATTTATCATTGCATCCCAGGTGGACAAGCAATGTGCTCATTTCTTTGGTGTAACGATAAATGAACAACAAGCTGAGGCAGGGATTGTTGTGAGAGTAACTTCAGCAGCACAAAGCAAATTTAAGGTTTTTCAAACCTCTGAATATTTTATTAGCCCCACCTCCTCCCTTGATTTAAGCTGAGGCAGGGATTCTTGTGGAATCTTTGAAGATTTTATTTGCCCCACCTCCTTCCTTGACTGTCCTTTGATGAGTTGTTTTTTATGCAAAAATTAAAGCTCAGACTATTTGAATTACATGTGCAATATCTGAGGCATTTACTAGCCCCCACCCTTTCCCTTTGATTTTCCTTTTATATATTTTTTTCTATGCAAAAATTAATGTACTGTACTGCATTTGTTTATTTTTCAGTTACTTTATTTTGAGCAAGATGCACATGGTGGCTATGGTTTAGCCTTACAGGTACATACCATTTCACTTTATGCTCTTCAATCATTTTCACTTTTTAGTTAGTAAACCAATCTGCACTATTTCCTTTTTCTTTTTTTCCACCTTGGATGAAAAAAAAATCCCTCTCTCATCTTCTTTCCAAGAGTTCCTAAATTATTGCTCTAGTTTATATAAATTGATGGTATGGAAACACTTAAATGATGTATTTTCAAATTATTGATGGCTTGCTTTCAGTTTATATAATTATGCTGTTAATTATTTAATATAAAAAATCATGTTAATTTATGAGTTAATTGAATTAAAACATTAATTAGCATGATCACCCTATTAATTATTGTTTATAATTTTCCAATTTCCTCTTTGCTATTACAAATTCACAGCCGAGAGAATTTCAAATGTACTTTTTGACAAACAGACATTACAGAATTAGAATACAATCTGTAAAAAAGTAGCAGATGATGAACAGGAAGATGATCAAAGCTTGCTTTGAGAAAAAGGAAAGGAAGTAGATCATTTAAGCTTTAAAGATACGATATAGAATGGGAAAGGCAGACTGACCTGTTCTTTTATCAAGGCACTAGGAGGAGTGGAATGAAGTCAAGGCCCGAATTCATTAGTTCTCTTTAAGTTAATTTCTTTGCTCTTGATCCCTTTTGATCAACACATCCAATGTTCTAATGATCAATTAAAGACATCCAAAGGCCTAGTGTACTTGATGTCCGATGAATGCTTAAGAAAATAAAAACACACAAGATACAAACAGCATATGCCTTGGAGCCACACTTGTGAACTTGAGGGATAACATCTTGCATGTGCTACCATGGGCATAAACAACTAGAGTAGGGGAAAGGATGTGAGTCATGGCTTTGTTGAGGGATATGTTTATCTAAATCTTCATTTAATGCCCTTGTTAGGCACATATCTAACAATTAGAATTGGTAGAGGTAGTTGTGTTACTCCAAAAGTCCAAATACTATGAAGAACTATGAGAAATTTGAATCTTCTTGTCTGAGACATGATATTGTACCAAGCATTGTCCATTTTATTTTTTATGGAGTTACGGACCAACCTTTTTATTGGATAGGTTACACAATTTCCAGCCCTTCTCTGTTATATGGAGCCTTGTGGTTGTGGTATCAGTCTAGATCCATTAGTATTGAAGGGGATTGTAGATGCTCATGGAAACTTTGAATGGTAACTTGGTGACTAACATTGTGGTATAAAGGTATATTGAGTGCCTGAAAAATTTTTAGAGTTAGGGAGGATAAAATTCATGAGGTTCCTCATACTAGATTGAGTTTTGATTTGTAGTGGCTAAAGTAGGTGTTGAAGGTTATCAACTCCCTAATTAACTTCATAAAGACTCTATATGATGTTTACTTTAGTAAGCTGTAGAGTGAAAAAGTGTTGGAGTTCTATTTTAATAGGTTGTTTGATTCCATTTGTGTTAGGTTGTTTTATTTGTATCTTATCCCTCTGATGTTCAATACAGAATCAAGGATGAATATAACAATGGAATAAGAACTACCTAATCTAATGATTAACTTGGTTCATTGTTACAAAGATAGATTGACTTGTGTTTGAGATTAGCTCCTTTTATGAGATAGAATTGAGTCAATCTCATAGAGACAGGAGTATGGGGATTGGAGGGATTTAGTTAATCTTTATTGGGGCAGAGAAATCTAGATGAAGAACCTAGATATTCCCGTGATGTAATGATAATTTGAGTTTCTCTCTAAGGGAGATGCTATCCCTTGTGGTTGAGATGTTTTACTTGCTTGATGCATCAGATGAATTGAGCTAATCTTTATAAGGATTTCAATGATCTTTCTTATTGGGTGATATCTTTGTGTAAATAGTTTTGACTATTGCTGCTGACTACTCTTGATTTTTGATTTATTTCCTCATGAGAGGTATTGTCATGGTTTTAAATAACGGCTGTTATTTATTGGAAAAAGACCCCACCGTTGTTATTGCAGCCGTTCTATAACAGTGATAATTTTTTTCCAAGAAAAACGCCATAACGGCGTTACGTAATGGGTAATGGTGATAAGCAACTGCGATACTGATCTTTATATCTTGAAATCGAGAATATAAAGTGGTTGTCCAACCATAGTATTGAACATCAGAGGGATAAGATACAAATAAAACGATCCAACACAAATGGAATCAAACAACCTATTAAAATAGAACTCCAACACTTTTTCACTCTACAGCTTACTAAACATCATATAGAGTCTTTATGAAGTTAATTAGAGAGTTGATAACTTTCAACACCTACTTTAGCCACTGCAAATCAAAACTCAATCTAGTATGAGGAACCTCATGAATTGCTTTCATCAGTACCAACATACCAAAATCAAATTGTTAAGAGAATCGGGAGCCAAACAGATCTACAAGGAAACTAACATGGTTCTACAGTGGAAGAGATTTGAGCCTCTATCAATGATTTAGATATGAAAATTGGTGAGTTCGAGTTGGTATAGGCATGATTCATGAAGAGCAGCTGGACGGTAAAGATTTGTTGAAATCGGTATGTGATTTTTCTGTTTTTTTTCCTCTAGATCTGTTGATTCTCCCTAGATCTACCCATTCTCTTGTATTTTGGTTGCTGGCGAGTTTGAGTTAACACTTGCATGGGTGATTTTGTTCTTAGATTTACCGTGAGTCTAGGTAGAAGTTGAAGAAAAAGGAGACAGACGAGGAGAATAGAAAGATAAAGGAAGGGCTGTTAACATCTTATTTAGTGGTATTAAGACAAAACTTTAATTAGTATGTAATTTTTTATTATAAAAAAATATTTTTTTTTTTTCTTTTCTTATCAGGAATGCGTTGTCAGTACTAGAGAAGGGCTTGTTTTTATGTTTTGCATTCAACCAAACAAATTCATAGTTCCTAGAACAAATGAGACCAAAAATACAATATATGACTATGCCATCAATTTTTTCAATTCAATTTTTTTTCTCTATCGGGATTGCAATTAATGGGTCTTGTCCTTTGTTTTAGCTTTTCTTTATATTATTTTTACTTCAAGAATGAATTTCATGAGGTTTGGCTTTTCTTTATATTATTTCTTAGTTGTAGTAAATTCTTTTAAAATACATCAATTCTATGAGTTTTGCAATTTTTACAAAAAAATTTGCGCCACGATAATCCGTTACTGTTATGTTATGCCGTTATACATCTGTTTCCATTACACGCTACTGCATCCGCGATCACGGCCGTTATTGCGATTTAAATCCATGGCTATTGTTCTTTTCTTTGGATCACATCTCAGATTTCCCTAGATGTTCAATCTGATTTATGAAGTTCTCACAAAGCAATGGCACTTGTGTGCAATCTCCATGAACAGCCTATGTGGGTTTATGTGAATCATCTCTTCTTTCTTTGATGTGCCACTGTTAGAGACGATCCCACATGGAAAGCCTAAGGGGTAGAATGAGGGCGTAAAATTGTGGTGGAGCTGACTTCAGATAGACTTGAGACATTTTGAAACAATGGTGAATCCACAATTATTAAACTTTTTTTTTAGGCTCAAACAAATCTAATATGTTATTAGAGCCATAGAGGACAAACCGCTGCATGATTGTGGACTCTATGGATAAAAATATAAGACCCAAGAAGTAGAGAGTCCCAAATTAATTAATGAGTATGTCTGTAGCTCAAGGAAAGAGAAAGGCCCAGGTAGAAAAAGTGGATTAAGCTTGTGACAACTGAGCTAAAAGACTAATTGCACTTAAGGGGGAATGTTGGAGACAATCCCACACTGAAAGAGATAGAATAAGAAATTATAATTGTGATGAAACTAACTTCAGATAGGTTTTAGTCATTTTAAAACAATTGCATATTCACAATTATCAAACCCGTCTTTCCAGGACCAGACAATTTTAGTAGCTATCATCATGTGGCAAATATATGTTGGATCATGTTCTTCACGTATTTATTTGGATAATTTAGGCATTTTTCTTTTTCTTTTTACCTTATGAGTGTGTTTTAACTACTGATCACATTTTGGCTTGTCGTATTGAACACCTTTTCAATTGATAACGCTGCAGATCTAATATATTATTGTCTCTGTATAGGAAGAGAGTGAGAAGACTGGGAAGGTGACATCTGCAGGGATGTATTTTTTACATTTTCAAGTGTACAGAATGGATTCAACTGTGAATGCTGTATGAAATCCAGTCTCATTTGTTTATTTTTCCACTTATTAGTTTTGGTAGATGTTTTCACTGGTGTTCTGGCTGAAATCGCATCTTCTCTTCCGCATGGCACAGTTGGCAATTGCCAAGGATCCTGATGCTGCTTTCTTTAAAAGATTGGAAGGTCTTCAACCTTGTGAGGTTTCAGAAATAAAAGCTGGCACTCATATATTTGCAGTTTATGGTTAGAACTGTTTTTTTCTTCTGTATTGTGTTTGCTAGTTTTCCTGAGTTTTTGAATTCATTGGCGTGACATTTGCTTAAATCGTCAGGAGATAATTTTTTCAAGACTGCTACCTACACGATAGAGGCACTTTGTGCAAAATCATATGAAGATACTACCGAGAAGCTCAAGGAGATTGAGGCTCAAATTTTACGAAAAAGAAATGAGCTACGTCAATTCGAAATCGAATACAGAAAGGTATAATTTTTTTCCTTTTCTTGCTGCAGCTCATGCTGTAATTCTGTTCTACATGTCTATTGAATTCACTCATGATGTTTCGTAGGCGCTGGCACGGTTTCAAGAAGTAACCAACAAATATAGCCAGGAAAAGCAATCTGTATGTCTCAAGACCTTGATACATCCTGTCAGGTGTTTTATTCTGTGTTCATGCAGTATCTCCTGATGTGACTCAATCACAGTGCACAAAAACAAATATTTGCATGTAAAAATGCATTCCATATATTTTAAAATTTCTGCGGGCTGAGTGAATTGCAAGAGTAAATTGAGTTGATTTCCTTGCTCAAAAGCAATGGCAATATGCTCTCTTTTCTTTTACGAAATGAGGAGCTATATAGGATGTATAATCTATAACAGCTTGCCAACTGAAAATGTTTCAAAAATTGTATACTCCAAATTCTATCTTTGAGCAATATTTGACATCTATTGGTGGTGATCCCTCGAAAAAATAGTATTTTTTTAATATCTAGGGAAAAATTAATTGTGTTTGTCTGATCAGGTATTTGTTCCCACCATCAATATATTTTCCTTGTGTGTTTTGTTCTTTCCCTCCCCTTGCCTTGCATGCGATGTTGAATGGTAGTAACCTGGTTAATGGTGGAGTATTTAAGTGATTAATTCTACTAGCAGTAACAGTTTGATGATTGTCATTGTTGTTGTTAGGTTGACGAACTGCTAAAGCAACGGGATAGCATACACACTTCATTCACTGTAGCCAAAACAGTCAGTACTTTAAGTAACGGTAGTACAAGCAAAGTTCTTGGTGAAGATTCAAAAGCTGATAGTTCAGGGGAAGATGGAAGCGATGGAAAGGATAAATCAGGCAAAAAGAAATGGTTCAACTTGAACCTTAAAGGATCTGACAAAAAGCTTGGATGAATAAGTCTTTAGGTGATTTCCAATTGCTTGAGAGGTTTGATTGACTAACCATCATGGCATTAAATACTTCGGCCGCATATTTGTTTCCTTCAAAAGTTAGTATTCTATTTGTTTTATTATTTTTTTTGTTCATTAGGGTTTTTCTCCAAGGTGGGTTTTTTTTTGTGTGGCATGTTACAATATGGTTATATAAGGGAGGTTCACAGTTTGAAGTTATGTGCATGTATAATTTCAATTCATATTGTCATTAGTGCATTTCATGTCCTTCTAGGTCTGCTAGCGAACATATTTTGTAATACCCGGTTTCTAATAAAACATTCATTTTGGTTTTGCTTTATGAAAGAGTTTACTTCCTGGACTTTACTCAAGATGGCTCCATCCTGAATCATCATTCATTTAAACATGACTGTTGTCTGAAAAAATGTATTCATTTCATGTTCAGATGATTTGAATTGGACGAAACGCAACTGTCCATCTACAAAACCTTTTCATTGAATTTGATTGAATTTTTGTATGGATACAAGTAGGCTTCTTGATGAATATTAGGGTAAATTCGAGTATTTGACCATCTGCTATTTATATTTTCAGCTGCTGCAAGAACATAGATGCGGTTTACAAGTTACGCAAGTCATTTATGAATTTAATTTGAAAACAAAGAACTCAGTAATGATGAGTTATTATTATTATTATTATTATTATTATTATTATTATTATTATTTCTTCCTCCTAGTAGTTGAGTGTTTTACTAAATTTGTAGAAATATGATAGTGCATTTGTGTTCAATTTCTCTTCATGAAAACTACTTTTGTTGATCTTTCAAAGAAGTTGCTTGTCAAGAGACCTCATGTTAGGGTGAACAAGGAATTGGCTTTGGGGTCTTGAAAACAATTTTGCAAAAAAAGAAGTTTGTCTAGTCAACTAATATCGATGGAATACTTTATTAAACTAATTTTTTTGTATAAATAAAATTCAAATATTTAGTGGAATTCATTTGTAATTTCTTTTAAGATGTCTTTAAAAATTAATATATTTATATATATATATTTTTTATATAGAAAGTGACCGTCTAGTTGTTTTTTGTACCTGAAAGTATATTTGTATTCGAATTTGGGCATATGAGCTAAACAACTTGTTTATTTTATTTGTTTAATGTTAAAAAAACCCTTTTTTTTTGTTTATTTATTAATTGAGATTTAGCATAATGACAAATGACTAGATGTTCAACTACCTCGATCATGTTCCAGTGTAAATATTTTATATTTCTTCTGATTTCAATTATTTGAACCTCCCATTATAAAAATCGCCCCATAGATATATATTTTAAGCAGATTCTGGGGCAGAAAAATTGTATGGGGGATAAAGGGAGAAAATTACATGATGCTGAAGAAATGTATGCATACAAAAGTGTGTATGAGAATGTTTTCAGATTATAGAAATATTAATAACACTTTCATTTTTTAGATATTTTTTAACATTCATTTCCTGATCGGTTGGCCGATCAATCAGGAAATGAGTTATAAGAAATATGTTTTTAAATATAGATGGAGAATAGTTGGCAGAAACTTAAACATATAATAATATTATTCTCTTTATATGCTAGTATTGTTGCCTTGTTTAAACAATCACAGAAGACAATTGACAATAAAGAAACTCTAAACATAGTCAAATTTATAAATTGCAATAATGATATACCAAATAAACCACCTTAGTTTGTCTATTTGGGCAAACTATATATTATATAAATTGATATTACGATGACTTAATGTTCACACACAGCTTACTTAAAAATCAAGCTTTAACTAGGTTTCTTTAACAAACAACTTGAGATGACCTCTGTTGAATTAAAAATCAAGTCTTATGGTTATGGTTAGACTTAGAGAGCCCTATGCATCACTTGGATTTTTCCAGTGGACAAATTCCTCCTCAATTCAAGGATTATTTATTTAAGGCTCTTCGTTATAATATGCAAATTAATATAAAAATATTGCTGGAACCCTTATTCAAAGACCAAGTCCCACATGCAAATACAGAAGAAAAACCTTGTTAAAGGAACTCTAATATAAAATTCAGTTTGGGTAGTAGCCCCAATTCACTATTTGATTAGGCCTATAAAAGTATAATTCTCCTTGTGGAGTGGCACTATTTTGGTTGCAACCCCACTTCCCACATGAAAATTTTAACTCAAAAAAAGAAAAAAAAAAAAAAAGTGGGGGGAAACATAATTTTTGTTGCTTCCTCCATGCTAGACAGAAAGATATGTATATATATAGAATTCATCAAAACACTATGGCTAATGTAAATGGAGCCCTTGTGTGTCTCTGTATATATTGCAGTTTTGTCAGTGGCCAACATGAATAATAAGATAATTAGTACCAACCATTTAGCAAGAAGCTATGCAATATATAAAAGGAATTGACAGTCTAAAATCCATGATTCCACAAGTGAATTTTCCATTATAATTTTTTTTTTTTGGGGTCATATCATGTGCAGATGTCCCCCTAATACATGCCTGTGGGTTTTATGTTATGTGGTGTACGTGTTTGTGTAGCCGTCTAAGTGTCTCACTTTATCTGCAATTAAAACTCATTTGTTTTGTCCCATTGATTGACCAAAGTTCCCCCATCCTCCACCCAAAAAAAAAAAAAAATCACGGGTGTTTAGTATAATAGTAATTTAATTTTTTTAAATAAAAAAAAATTATGTAGGTATTCTAAACTTAATCAATCTAGGCTTAGCATTAAGCATATAATACAATGATTAGTTAATTGTTTTATTTTAAAGAAAGAGAAGAAAAGGGTCGCCTCACATGACTTAAAAAGCTAACTCCACCAAAATATGATAATAATTATAAATAAATAAAAAATAGTAAGAGGAAGATAGTGCACATAAAAAGATTTATTTTTGAGTCACACCCACAATATTTGGGATTGTTAAAAAATGCTTTGAACATAT
Organism: Balakata baccata; assembly: GCA_949630135.1. Lineage (NCBI taxonomy): Eukaryota > Viridiplantae > Streptophyta > Magnoliopsida > Malpighiales > Euphorbiaceae > Balakata > Balakata baccata. The sequence continues at coordinate 34,698 of CATIWF010025293.1, forward strand.
CCATAAAAGGGATTTCCAACTTGAAAACTAAGTCTCAATTGGGCTATATTTTTTTCTTTATTCTTTTTGGATCCTTCCAAAGTAATGGTTGCAAAAAGAAATAAAAGATGATTAGAAAGTTAAATGTAGTTGTAACATGGTAGGATCATGTCTCAATTGAAATATTTTTTCTTTATATATTATATACTTTTTGTAAAGAATTTAGTTTCATTGGTTGTTTTTCCTTGATAAGCACAACTTGGTGGGCCGTATGAGGGATTTGGATGATCTTAAACGATAATATCGGCATCACTTCAATCAACAACAAAGTAAAAACATGATTAAGGCTCTTAAAAAAGTGTTTTATATTTGATGGTGGAAACTATTAAAAACAAATATCATATATAATAATGTTATGCAATTCTTTCTAAGAAGACAGTTGTTCATGAAGTAACAAGATTGTGAAAGTGTGATTGGACAATTCTTTCCCCACCCATCTACTCTACTTAGTCTCTAACCTTAATTACTTAAAAATTCTCCACGGAGATGGTGGGTCCAATTGCTCTAAATTTGCACACATGGTCCCAATCTACCCCATTATGTGTGGGACCTACTAAAGTTTAAATGGGTGAGATAACCCAATTAGATGCATCTTCACATGTATCACCCTTCATTAGTGGAATGTCCAATTAATCCCATCTTCTTACAAGCCAGGGTCCCTAGTCCACTCTCATTTTCTTACAATCTACCCCTTTCATTATGGTCTTTTAAAGTGAAGTTCTTAAAAAAAATTTAATGGGTTTTGGTCCAAAAAGAAATCACATGCAAAGAAGAGAAAATTTCAGGGTTAGCCCCAACGAACCATATATATGATATATAAAGGGTGTGGGTTTATTTTTAATCAATAATTGAGATTAAAAATTGATATCCAATAATTTAAAACATTTGGTATATTTGTATAAATTACATTAAGTGCACTACAAAATTATTTTTATTTTTATTAATTATCTGGTTCATTCACTAGATACAATTGAAATATGAAGTGAAGCCAAGGATTTCATACTAAAATAGCTTTATTTTGCTTGGGCACAAATTATTGTTCTAATTACAACTGACAATTCATGTTGCGTCATATATAAATATGTTGTGTTACTATTCGTGTCATTTAAATGTGTCGTTTTCGAGTTCTGCAATCGTTTAACCGTTTATAAATTTATATATGTATCGTTTTGTGTCATATAATCGTTTAAACTTATCATTTTATATTATATAAAATTTATTAAATATTTTTATACATATCTAATCGTATCATAAACATGTTAGGCGTATTTGTATTGTATCGTGTTAAAAATTGTCGCTTTAGTCCAATAATCTCATATATATATATATATATATACTCCTAACAATAATGAGCATGACTAGTCACATTTAATTGATAAGATAATTTGAGTAAAATTTCCTTTTGTGTGAGAGACCAACTCCTTGAGCCTCATGGTGGGTGATAGTGGCCTAACCTAGCTTTTCTTTTTCTTTTTTTTGAAAAAAAAAAAAAAACAAATCTTCTCATCCCAAGAAGTAGAGAAAGACCTAAAATAAAAAGATCATTGGATCCAACATACACCAAAGCAAAAAGTTGGTTAGTAGTAGTAATTAAAAGCAATTTTCTAAACTAATGGAGATCCTAATCTAAATCCTAAATCCATGTGCATCATTATTTCAAGCATCCTACAAAACTCCGATGTTAGGAGGGAATAGAGGGCTTCAATTTTGTAGGTCCCACATGTAAATAATTCATAACTATCCCATCTAAGGTACGAAAAAAAAGTTAATTAAGAAACAATCCGTGTATCTTTTTTTTTTTTTTCTCATTAATCAATCAAAAAATAAATATTAGAGAACATGTAAAAATAAAAAAAAGAGAGAATCAACCGTTGCCTTGTTCGCCATAACTATCTTGCTTGACTTTTAAATTAGTACATAACACACAAGGATTCAAACTTGGCACACCTATATATGGTGTTGGGAAGTAATCATGATTAATTATCTTTTATCAAATCCAACGGTCGAAAAAGAGCATAAGCTTTAAACTCAAAGGTGATGAAAGATTAGATTAGATTATATTAGATTCATACATGGGAAAATTTGACCAAAGTGAAAGAAGCCTTTGAATAGATCATACACAAGAGAAAGGGAGGGGACATGGTGGGTCATGCTTTGGAGTTGTGATCAAGACTTTGCAAAGAGCCATATAACTTTTTGAACAATTAATAATTCATAATTATCATAAACAATATTAATTAACTAATTGATTAATATTTTCAGCTCTTTCAAGTGGGCTTTCACAAGCTTTATATATATATATATACACTCACGTCCTCTCTCTCTTGTAGTTAGTAAGATTCGGGAAGATCTCTAAAATAGAAAGAAAACTATATAGTAATGTGGATTTCAACGTCAATCACGCAAACATCCTAAGCAAATTATTCATCACCACGTAATGGTAGGCCCTTCTCCATATAGTTGTAAACACCTGAACCTGAACCTTCATCTTTATTTTTATATTTATATATATTAATATTCATTTCTTGATTATATAAATGCATCCTATTCATTATTTTCTTTATGGTTATTAAGAAGTTAAAGCTATGACCAATAAGCTTTAATTAATAGTAATGATATGATGTGTTGAATAACCGGACTTTGGGTTTACTATTATGAACAACAATCTATAATCATGTCAAAATAAAAAAATCAAGTCTAAGAAAAGGCAAGATTTATATAGTTCATCTCTTGATTATCTATATTCATAGAGAGTAACTAATTTTTCACTATATAAGAAAATAACAAATTATAATACAATAAAATTGTATTTTCTTGAATTGATTAAAACTAAATCCACAATTTATTATATTTTTCTTTTTATATAAACTAGAATAATAACTTTCACCTCTTTAGAATCTCAAGAGAAAATTCTCAAAACTCTTAAAGGTGTTTCCCCAAAGCCCCTTGATTGTTTTCCACATCTAAGAATACCCAAACAAAAACTTAAACTTGCAACTCCAAATTATTCTTGTATTTGCTCTTTTGACTTTATTTCTTAAAAGTCTTGATCTTGTCTATATTTATAGGCTTCTAAAATTTGTCAATTAAAAATAAGAATACTTATCCAATTAGAAATACTTTTCCTAATCCAAATCTTAAAATTTATCCTATTCCAAATCTAAGCTTATCCAAATCCAAGTCCAACTTAGATTTCCACAATTAAAAAATTAATCCCAACGATTTCCATCTTGATTTTTGAATTGCAATGATCTTATTGTTCTAAATTTCTCAACTACACATATCTGAATCCAAACTTGGTCATGTACCCTGATTTTAAACACGATCAATATACCATATGTAGTTGAAACCAATTAATAGCGCTATTCCACTCCAGAGAGATAACTCAATCTCTCCATTTGATCACTTATAGGTTCCACTAATTTAAAATCATCTACACCTTGGAAACTATTCATGCATGCAATTTGTTTCCAACTAGTACTTGAAGTCTTCAATGTACTACCAATTAGATGGTATACCCTTTTATGCAATTTCCTTTCATCAGGACCACACAACCTTGAGTAACCCTTAGAATTCCACCTTTAGCATTATAGCTAAAGCCCTTGAAATCTAACGCACTTAAAGAAATTAAATTCTTACATATCTTTGGAACGTATGTCACGTCCTCCAAAGTCATTACCTCTCTATCATACATTTTGATTTTTACAATACAAACACCCATGACTTTCATCTTATAATTATTACACAATTTTGAGGTACTAGTCAATTCTCAAAATAATCCATTCTAAAGCAAATATGAGAAATACAACAAAAATCTTAAAGTCAATCATTACAGGAAGATGCATCATCCCCTTGGGTGATTACATGATCATCTTTATCATCCCAAGCAATAGAAACTAAATTATTCTCTTCTTCATGTTTCTTGCCCTTCTGACAATCTTTTTTGTAATGTTCATACTCTTTGTATCTGAAGCATTGAATGTTATCTAATTTCTTGATTTTGGATCTAGACCTGTCTTGCTTAGATCATTCCTTATCATTCGCTCATCCTATTTGACTCATTCCTTGAGAAACCGATTCCTCACTATCTCTATCCTCACTTTTGACTTTCTTTCGAACTTTAAGGGATACCAATTGCGTCTGAGTAAAATCCAGTCATAAAATCTTTTTCCACTATTAACGAGTCAATAAAATTCTCATAAAAGTCAGTGAGTGAGGAAAGAAGTATTAGTGTCTTATCTTCTTCCTCAATCTTAACATTAATTTTCTTCAATTGATATAAAATTTTATTGAATTCATTCATATGCTCTACCAGATTTAAATCCAATTATTCGATGTGGAATATCTCAACATAATAATTAAAACTATGAGATCTCGAATTTAAATCTCCAATCAAATTCCTTTATCAAAAAAAAAAAAAAAAGCTATACAATAGAAGTAATTCTTTGAGGAGCATATCAAGTAATTTCAAATTTATATAAAAAAAATTATCATGCATTTTATTGATATGACATTAATTAACATTTTAAGCTAACTATTTCATCTTTTTGGCATTAATATTTATATTGAATGAAATAATAATGGGTTAGTGACATATATAGAGTTGAAATAAATGAGACAAATTAATATATAGTGTATAAGTAAAGCATTATAACATTTCAAACAAGTTAAACACAAGAAGCTAAGCTAATAAGCCGAATCTTAATTTCTCCGGTTTACATCGATTTTAATTCACAAAATTAAGATGAAAAGGCAAATGTGTAATGTGAAACATGCGTATCTAGAATAGATATGGGAGATAAATAAGATGATGACACGTGGGGCCACCAAGGATTGATGAATGTGGGCCTTAACGGTGTTAGATCATAAATGCTGGTGGTAGTTTAGGACCTGTTAGATACTATGAAACTATTTATGTTTTTTTTTTTTGCATGGTTTCCTTTGACTTTTATAAAGACTGGTGGGTGAGGGTGTCGGCTTCTCAGCAGTTCTTTTTCAATTTCAGACTCTCAGATACAGAAACATCAAATATCTCGAATGAATTGGTATAAAAATTTTTTTATAAATAATTTTTTTTATTTAATCAGAGATTTCGAGTTACTCATGTATGCACGAGAGCACTTCACCACCGTTTTTATTCATAGATCCCGACAGAAAATTAATTTCCATAAAACAAGAAAGAGAAGAAATGCAGAGTAAGGTTTGGGCAATTTCTTATCAGTGAGCAGAGACATGGGCTTCACGGCGTCTCATTGGGGCTCGTTCCACTGCATTCATCTATTAATTAAATTCAAATATAATATATATATATATATACCCCAGTTTTTTTGGCAGAATAAAATAACAATAATAATGACAATGAATTGAAAGTTACTGTATAATTAAATGTAAAAAATAATAAAAAAAATTATGTTACGGAGAAGAGCTGGCATGAGCATTAGCGTAGTAATGTACGTGTCACGTACGAAGTGGGCAAGACTAAGGACCTGTCCATTATTGTGTGAGTTGAGTGAGAGTATTATTCAGAACTGTCATTTTTAATAATTTTTCTAAGATTAAAAAATTATTAATTAATTGTAAATTTAGGAAAAAATAAATAGTTAAAATTAAATTATTTTTAAATTGAAAGTCCCAAAATTATTGAAAAAAATAAAAAAAGATATAATTGTTTAGTCTAAATTTAGAAAATAACTTTGAAATTCTATATAAAATTAAAGTAAATAATTTTAAAAAGTGAAAAATAAATATAATTTCATATTTTATGAAAAGTAAGGTTGTGACGAAAGAAGTAATTTATAAAAATTTGTTAGCTTCTAATTGGCTGTTTTAATTCTTAACTATACTTTTCATCATCAATGAAGTGAAAGCAAGTGGCCCATATCATCATTTCTTGTTTTATTAGAAAATAATTATACGAGAAATGTTTACATTGATTCAATTTACTAAATTATCTCTATATTAATCTAATTATATAACTATATATATATATATAAATTTATTGATTATTTTTAATTCATATCAATTAATATAAATAAAACAATTAAATACATTTAAAAAATTCATCTATAAACTTAGTGCAAAAGAACCCCCCAAGTAACCTCTTTGTGCATGCATGATCTTTGCTGTTAGTGTTGGAGAATATAATGGAGAATATAATGGAGAAAAATATGTTCATTTATAAACAAGGTCCACTTTTTTTTTTTTTTTTTTTAAGAAAAAGAAACAAGATCCCTTTGATCAACACTATAATGGATAATGACCTAGTCAACAAATTCAAGGGTTCAAATGAATTTTGATGCTAAATTAATGAACAAGCTAAGAACCCATTAAGTTCAATGAACTTTTGGACTAGCAGATATATTTATCCCATCACATGCATCCATTTTCCAAATCAAATCTAGCTACTATTGATCACGTAATTAATAAACAAAAATAGTCTAATTAATTGAATATTATGCAATGATGAAGTAATTAATGGAAGACTGTTTTTTTTTTTTGATCTGACTCTAGTAAATATTTTAATTAATAAGTTTATAGTTCTAAATTCCATCAAAATAACAGTACAGATAAAAACCATTTTTAAACCAAATGGAAGAAAACAAATTAAGGACATTCTTAATAATATAATTCTCTGTTTCTAAGTAGATATTATTATAGGTTTCATAGTTATCTATAAATATTAGTTATTTTTACCTATTTTATTCTTATTTAATAAGTAATAAAATTAACTTTATTTTTTTAAAACGTACAGCAATAACTAGTGGAGATTTATAAACCATATAATTTTTTATCTATATAGTAAATGTATTTTTTTAATTATTGTACAATAATCTTAAATGATGTCAATTTAGAAATGGAGAGAATAGTGGCTAAAAAAAATTAATTACTAGAATTGATGGGATGGTAATTAATAATATAGTTAATTATTGTTAGTTAAAATAGGAGCAGAAAAGAGATTGAATGAAGAAGAGAGACAAGTGCAATCGTTTTTGGGTCCCCGACCCCGAGTGTTCTTGGGTCGTGTTCCCATATACCGTCACATAATTTCATTTCTTCTCCTTGGGATGTCCGCGAACAAGCACCTCTCTCTACTGTATCCCATTTTTCTGAAACCCTTTTCTTTCTTTCCTTTTACTTTTTCTTTTTTAATCTTGCTGTATATATATATATACCCCACTCATGCAACATCTTCACTTACACATCTTCATTTCTCATTCTCTTTCTCTCTCTCTCTCTCAAAGGGGTGATCTTTTTGTGACTTTTTACTGATCAGTATCTAAAAATGGAGGAGCTTGATTTTCAAACAAAACCTACCTCAACTAGTACACGCTTAAAACTCTTTGGGTTTAGCGTTTCAGAGGATGATGAGTTAACTGCTGATTCCATCAAAACGTCTTCTTCTACTTCCCCAGACGTAGCTGCTTCTTCTGCTGGTTCAGGTGGGGGTGACAGTAGGAAGTACGAGTGTCAATATTGCTGTAGAGAATTCGCCAATTCACAAGCACTTGGTGGGCATCAGAACGCACACAAGAAAGAAAGACAGCAACTCAAACGAGCCCAAATGCAAGCAACCCGAAACGCCGCCGCCGCTGCTGTGTCCTTTGGTAGAAACCCTATGATATCCGCCTTCGCTTCGCCGCCTCATCTCTTGGCTCCGGCTGGTTCTGTGGTAGTCCCCGCCCCTGCTCCTTCTTCCTGGGTTTACTTACCGAGGCCTGCCGCTCCTTTCCACGTCTCGCATGGATGTGTTTTTCCCAGTGGGGGTGGTGCTGGCGGTGGCGGTGGCGGAGGGGGTGGTGGCTTCGGTGGTCGGGGAGTAGGTGGGATGGCGTATAGTAGCGTCGTAGGGGATATGGGTTTGGGCGGACCCCAACAACTGCAGAGTAGGGTCCACAATGGGAGGATGGATGGGGTGAGTGGAACGACGTCGTCGAATAAGTTTTCGAAAGGGGACAGTGGGCCTAGCTTAGACGAAGGATTGGGCTTGGACTTGCATCTTAGTCTTGCTCCGGCTGGGCCATGATCTGTTCCGGGTACGACTTGAATATTTTCAAGTCGGATCTTTTGTACATTTCTCAAATTTTATTTATTTATTTTTTATTATGGACATGATGATTTATTTCACTAGCTCAGGAATTTTGTTATTCACTCCTTACTCTTAATTTCTCTAACTAGTTTTTATAGAATTAAGTACATATGATATATTCCAATATGATGTATATATAATTATTATGGCCTTAGATTCAATAACTAATTAGGGGTTAATTTTTCCTTCAATTTTTTTTAATTTTATTCTTTTTTTATTTTATTTTTATAAGGGGTACAACTAAAGATTCTAGTTTGAGACCTTCCAGACTGGTCATTAGACCGATACTAATTTAGCTTATTGGTTTCTTTCTCTTTAATTAGGGATAATATTTATTAAACTATATATTCTTTCTTTCTTTTTTTTTTTAATTTTTATGATGAAGGGACGAAAGAGTAGATGAGTAGCTTTTTTTTTTTTTTAATTTTAAAAGAAAAGGTAAAAATATTTGGAAAAATTATTATTTACCTATGTATTTAGATATAATATACTAATACTCATAGAAGCTTTAAAAATTATAAGATTTACTCTTATTTTATTTTCATTAGACTATATATTATTTTTTTTGGGTTAAATTTTAAGATATTTATCTTTAGTAAGAAAAAATATTATTTTTTACTCAAAATGATATTAGTATAATATATTATAATAAATCAAACTTGCATAGGATACTAGTACAATATGTCAAAATTTTATATGGTAAATAGTATAATTTTGAAATTTTATGAGATATTAGTGTATCAAATCAAATTACATGGGATATTGTATAATTTTTAAATCTGATTACTAGTATATTATATCAAACGATACGAAAAAAATACCCAAAAGATTTCTGTAGTAGAGACTTTTTAACCCTAGAAATCAAATCTCTTTATACGTTCATTGGGCCTAATTAAGCATTGTCAAAAAGAATTGTACTTAATATAATCATGCAATAAAATTTTATTTTTTTACTTTAATTTTGGGGAGATTATAATTATGCAATCCTTGTTGTTCACTACAATGGATGTCATTCAGAGTCTAGTATTTATTTTATTATATAAATATACGGTTCCCTTTGCTTGTGCCAAATCATGCTTAGCAAAGTCATTTTCTGTATTAAATAAAATTTGTTCGTCCTTTTCTTATCTACTTTTTTCCCGATATAATTCACTTGAACAGCGCAAACTATATTTTAAATTTTTTATTTTTGAAATATATATATATAAAGAGAGAGAGAGAGTAGGTTTGGGGAGATTTAGCTTCTTGGTTTTTACAAAGATAGGATAAAGAGAATAAAGTTAAATTTTGAATAGTACATAGTTATCTCTCACTATATATTTTTGAGTAATTTTTGTGTAGACGTCGTGTAAACAATGACATTTTCTTATTAATTTAGTTTATATATATTAGAATTTTAGTATATTTTTTAATATATTATAAAAAAAAAAACACTAATATGATGCAGTGAAAAAAACCCATGAATGTATGGTGGCATAAGTTTGAATATATATAAGAGAATCAGACATGAAGGTGCAGCCATTTCAAATATCATTTTCATATATTTTCCATTAGTTTGTTCAATTTATAATAAAGTAATGTTTACGACGAAAAGTTGGGGATTTTGTTTGAAAAAAATTCTGCTGCCCATGCCCCTATACCAACCTAGCTCTAATAAACATGTGATATCATTTAAGTGGGGGTCCAAATATTTCTTGTCAGATTGCTACTTGCTACCTATTCATGGGGATTAAAAAAAAAGAAAAAAAGAAAAATTCTAGTTAATTCCTTTTTTTTTTCCTTTTTTTTCCATATACCAATTTTCTTTCTCTAAAGTTAAAAATAGAAAGCTATTATATATATTGTCAGTAGAAAATGTACTTAACTATAGTTAAAGATATAATTAATTTGGGCAGTAATAACAGGAATACTTAGAATTTGCTTTCATACTCGAAAACTATTTCAAATATGATTAGCTTGTTCAAGAATACCCGTGGTCCGGTTGATAAATATTATAGAAGTCTTTTAAATAATTCAGATATGAATCTCATTCATTCTCTTTTCTAAAAATTTAGAAATTGTTAGATAAATTCAGTAAATTATATTATTTGTAGAGTAATTCAATCATTAAATAATATATATGCATATTATAGTCACTCTAATTAATGAGAATAAAATAATTAAATGCATATTAATAAATGATTAGTTTATTCCTAAGATAATGTGATAGATTCACGAGTTTACATAAGAATTTATTCATTTTCAATATGTATTTAATAAAAAAATATATCGAATTTACGATTTCTGTATGTTACCAACTACTATATAACTGCAGGACATTCACTATTCAAGCCCTACTCTTTTAAATTGTTATTCCAAATGATATTAAAAAAAAAAAAAGAATACACTGTTAATGATTCAAAAATTTGTTTCAAACGGTAAATTTTAAAACCTAAAGGATTTTTTATATATAATTTATTCTTCTTTAACAGCACTAAAATACAATTCTAATAATTGCCCAATTGAATACCTACTGAACTATCGAGTAGAGTTTATGTACAAGACAAAAAGAGAACCCATACATAATTTCTTGGCAGAAAAGAATGAGAGAACATATTAAAAAGTTTAAATTTTATTTATTTTATTTTTAATTTTTTGTTTTCTGGTAGAAAGTTAGAATATATTGTAATTTAAAATCATTGGATTATAAATTTTTAATATTATCTGTTGATAATGAATGATTGAAATTAAAAGTTAATGATTTAATAGTCCTAAAACAGTCAATGTAATTTATACTGAATGCACTCTAGTCGATCCCCAAAACTCCAATCAACCCTTGGATAGTTTACATTTCTTGTCTAATTAAGTTGTAGTGACATATACATAAGTGGAATCAATCACATGCTTACCAATTCTTTTCCACATCTCCATATTACTTAAATCTTATTGGTTCTTTATTTGTATAAGTCAAACACTATAAAGCTATAATTAAGAAGTTAATAATCGTACTACCTAAGTTGCTGTCCAAAACATCAATCACGCGTAGGTCAATTTTATAGAGGAAAATAATACAATAGCGATAAAGGCAATTACAGTCCTTTAACTGACTGTTCAAGTAACAGGATTAGTGTTAATATTAGCTTTAATTAAGCCGTAGAATTAGTTAAATTGTTCTTTATTCAGTAGAAATATTTTAATTCTAGTATTAACTAATCTAGTAATTTCATATTTAATACGATGATTTAGTAAAATAAGTAAATTACTTAAATATCATTTATCCTATATTTAAAAAATGTTAAGTTTTTATTTTATTTATTATTATTCTCAATTATTGCTACATTAATTTTGAATTTGAATCACCAATTTTATTGTAAGTTATATATATATATATATATAACCAGTGTTAATTTAGAAAGAAAGAAATAAAAAATAATTTAATTATCAATAAAATGATATTATGTTTATGACTAGAAATCGTTCAAAAAATTACAGTGGTTGAAAAATTTTAAATGGCAATGTCCAAAATCCATTTTATTCTCTTGATGTTAAATTGTCATATTATGTTTATTGAATTTATATATTTATATGTGATTATATTAACTATACAAAATTAAAAAAAATTTATAAAAATAATAAAATAATAAAAAAAAACTAAAAAAAAAAGAATTTCTATAATAACCCAACTATATAAGGGTAGTTTAGGATTTATAATTTTATAAGGTAGAAATTAGTAATTCCATTAGATAAAGATTACTAAATACATGAGAGAGGCAGATTTTAACTAATTCTCTTTCTATAGGTTTGGTAAGACTATAAGATTATTAAGCCAAATATTTTTTTAAACCAACAATGAGATTAGTGATTAATCCTCTTCTATGTACCAAATGACCCCTTAAACATTAGTTAATTAATCTAAGAAAGTGTTGATAAATTAACACGAAATTTTTTTGACTTAGCCAAATGTTTCAAATTTAAATTCTAAATATGCTGATATTTAGAATTTTATCTGATACAAACAAAATTAAATGAAAAATATGTAATTTTGTGGAGCAAAAAGAAAACTAGTTAATTAATTAGCAATGTCGAATCTTTGCATATCTGCAACTATAGCTACAAGCTTATGAGTATATATAAAAAAAAAAGCTGACGTGTAAAAACTAAAACAAGATAATTATACCAATAAAGTACCTAACCCATCATTTGGCTTCCGCAAAATTAAATATTAAATTTTATAAAAAAGAAAATGTTGCCTTTCTTTTTTTCTTTTTTTTTCTTTCTTAGCTATTATCAGTATTCTGAAGGATATGGTCCAGACTAAATCCGATTCGAGTCGGATCGGTCATTAAGGTGGAAAGCTCTCTAAACACATATTTTTTTATTTAAAAAATTCGAAAGTTTACTTAAAGAAATCAGATGCTCAACCACATGAATCAACCTAAATTTGTAGACAATGGTGCCTTCAATCAGTCAATAAAGTTGGTTGCCACGCCTCTTGAAATGCAACTCTTTTTCTGTGGTGAGTGTGAGGTTTTATATAGCTTTAAAGTTCAACAAATCACAGGGTAGGAAACTTATTGTACTTTTTTTTTTTTTTTGGAACTGAACCATTTTAGTACAATTTTAGCATAAAAATTTGCCAAAAATAATAAATTTTAATTTATAAAGAATTTTTCGAAATCTTGATAGCTCTGGTGGAGATTGGAGAATATAAACCAAAGCAGATAACTTTAATTGATAAATTTTTTATTTTGTAATTATAAGATTGAATTATATATATATATATACATATATATAGCGGAGTTTGATTCCGAATTTTAGAAGAGCAAAATAATATTTTTGGAGACAAATATTAAAATTACATGTAAAATATTTATTTCAATTTTAAATTATATATATATAAAGGAAATTTTAAAATTTTGGAGGGGCAATGACGCTCCTATACCTTGATGAAGCTCCGCCCTATATATATATATATATATATATATAGAATTTTTGATTAATTAATCCTATGGGCTGCAAGTATAGTGACACATTTGAAAACTTGTGCACCTTGAAAAGGTTTTTTCTTTCTTTAAATTTGACAGAAGGGTACACTGCAAAATACAAACTTGTAGTGGTTACTGAGGCAGATTACCAAATCAAATATTTATTTCCCAAAACTTTGCCTAAAACCAAATAATTGCTGAGGCATGTCCAAGAAAATCATACCTATTTCTTCAACTTTTTGCCTATTCAAGCAAGAAGAGATTGGACCAAATTTTGTTTTGCTTCACCAACGACTGCTTTTGAAACAGAACATGCATTTTCATTCATATATAACCAATCAAATTTCATTTCTAAAAACTTGTTCACTAGTGGAAGTCACCCTCTAGTGGGAGCTTATAGACGTGTCAAAATATATTATTAGTCTATGTAAGCAAAGTAAGGGATTAACTATGGATTAATTAATCTAATAATTCATTGACATATATGTATATTATTTTCGCATTAACCAATGAAAATAAAACAGTTAAATATATATCACAGTGTAATTGAATTAGTTTATAAATAATATAGTAGGCTTAATCTATCTAAAAATGACAAATAATGTAGGGAAATTTCCGAAAATCATCCGCAGCACTGTCAATAGTTAGGGTATCCATTTTTTATATCTCATAAAAAAAAAAAAAAAACTGGAAGTTAAGTAACGTTGGAACTCATATAAATTCTTGGTTGCACTTGCATAATTCTCTAATTCAGCATTTGTGAATGATTAACTTTTAATATTAATTCACTTTAATTCAAATCTCTAATGAATGATCAAAGCCATAAGGCAATCATAATAAACACTACCATTCTGAAAACACTATCCAAAAATTTTTTAAATAGATTCAGTCTACTATTTTATCAATAGATTAATTCAATCAAACAATATGTATATATATTGTATTCACATAAACCAATAAAGATATAACAATTAAATGTATATCATTATTTGATTTAATTCGATTAGTTTATAAATAATATAGTAAACTTACTCTATATAAAAATTTTTCATTTTTCATTGTTTGATGACGAGGAAGAGTTGTATTTATAGGTGTCCATTTTAAGCATAAAAACGATATATTTCGCAATAATATTAATTAATTATTAATCCATGATGATAATTTGCTTTACTGAAATTAAAGATAGGGACGGATTCAGAAATTTTTTTGACCGAATAGCAAAGAGTTTACATATTTTAAAAATAATTTATAATATCTTCATTGCCGACGTTTAAAAATAAATCTATTTCTACAAAAGTAAGTAAATATTAAATAGAGTTAGTAGAATATAATATTAAATAAAAATAACCATAATACAAACATTAAAGTTATAGATAATTGTAAAAAATAAACTGAATTTTCAAGATTGTATTAAAATTAAATTATACTTTCGATTTTCTCATTTAAATGCGTAAATTTTTAAAATTTTATCAATTTATGAATTCCGGTAAAACTCTATTGATTAGAAAGCTGAGTCATCTTAAAAACGTCATCGTTTTTTGTTTTTCCTAAAATTTTAAAATCTAAATCTTTCCAGTGAAACTTTGCTGACAGTAAAATTTTTATTTTTTCTTACTTTGCTAATTAAAACAACTCTTACGCACGATAACTATATGTATTATTTTTCAAATTTAAAGAGATATTTTGGTTTTAAAATTTTAGGAACAACAAAAACAATGACGTTTCAAAATTTCGATGATGATTATATTTTTTAGTCAACACGACCTTTTTAATTTGGCTGAAATTTTATATCATATCAGTAGAATTTCACCGGAATTCACAAATTGATAAAATTTTAAAAGTTTATGTATTTAAATGAGAAAATAAAAAATTTAATTTAATTTTAATAGAACTTTAAAAATTCAGTTTATTTTTAGCAATTATCTCTTAAATTTATAAACTAAAGACTATTAGATTATGAATTGAAATAAGTCAAAAAAAATTAGAAATATACATATTCAATACTTATAATTTGATTGAAATTTATCGAAATACTGATAAATAAAATATTTAGGAATGCAACTTTTTATATTTATATTTTTTATTATTACATATAAGGAATTTCCAAATTTGTTTTTATGTGTTTGGGGTGGCAACTACCATCCCATTCTATTAATTAGACCCGCCATTGATTAAAGGCAGTCCTTCTATCAAAATAAATAAATAAATAATGCTTTCCAAAGATATTTGATTATTTGGTTTACCAAATGCGCCCTTAAATTTGATAAATTACATTAGTTCTCTCTTATTTTTATGTGGTCTTTTTATTAAATTTTTAAGTATTTATCTTTACTAAAAAATAGTATTATCTTTTATTCAAGGACTTGATACTAATATAATAAGTCAAATTTAAGAGAATATTAGTATAATAAATTAAATTTTATGAGGTAAATAATAATTTTTTTCTTTGTCATTTTACAATGATTTAATATTTTTGTAAGATTTTTGTAACTATATATATATATATATATATATTATTTTTGGATGAAATATATATGACATATATAACCTTTTTAAGAAATTCAAAAGTCTTCTCCAATATATATATATATATATATATATATATATAGTCTTCTGCCCATATATTCTTTTTGAACAGTTGAGAGAGAGCTTTCAACAGGAAAATAAAGATAGAGGACGGTAAGATTGAAAGAGGAATGGAAAAAATTTAGCAAATTATACTGGTCCAAAGCATGCAAAAGAAAACCATTGCATGCATGGCCTACGTATGGTCCCAATCATAGGCGGATTCACATTGTAGAAAAACACACAAAAAAATTAGAAATTTTCTTTATATATAAAAAATAAAAAATATAAATATGTAATGTTGCATCTTTAAATATTCAATTTATCAATATTTCAATCAGATCTAAATATTAAGTATGTATATTTCTAATTATTTTTTTGACTTATTTTAATTTATAATTTAGTAGTGTTTAATTGATAATTTCAATGTTTATGTTGTGATTAATTTTATTTATTGTTATGTTATACTAATTCTATTTAATATTTAGTTAGTTACTTTTATAGAAATAAATTTATTTTTAAATATTAATGATGACAATATTATAAATATCTTTTAAAACATGAGAAAACTTGTGGAAAATGATTATAGTTTTTTTAATTTTAATTTTTTTTATCAATAAATTGTAATTTAGAATTTTATGAATTATAATAATTTTTTTTATTTTATAAATTTACCCCCCATCCGAAAATTTTTGTATCCCCAGCAGGTGTGTTTTGGTAGGTTTGGCCTGACCAATTGGTAACTTGTACCTTCTTTTTCTTGAAATTGATTTATCTCTGACTGTTATGAGGATGGAGTCTGAGAAGTTAAAGCTCCGACCTTTGCCTACCGCTCCTACACTTTTTTTTTATTATTATTATTATGATAAACCAGATATATCCCTATGTTATAACAAATGAAATGTTCAGATCCATCCTCATAAGAATTCAACGGATCTGATTGCATGATTATAAACAGTTCAAATTATATAGCTTAAATCCAGCTATTTATACCGCGGCGTAAAGTAGAAGTATCATATTATTATTATTATTATAAAAAGAAATATCTTGTGGAGGAATAATAGTAAAATAGGTGAAATATCTTGAAAATGGTTGAGTTATGCCTGTCGCAACTAGTTTTGATTGGCTTGATTTAGGAGTGTGTGAAAAATTGATTTAGTTCAATTTGCTCGGATAGTTCAAGTTGGATTGAATATATTTTTTTTTTGAAAAAAAAAACCTATCTAATATTCAGTATTAAGTTCATATGTTGAATTCAATATAAGACTTTGTTATTTGATTTAAAAAATCTCAGTCATTTAATTGAACTAAATTAAATTTCATTATTTAATCTAAATTTTTAAGAGGATATAATGTTTAATTCGTATTGGGTACTTGACCATACTCATCTTTGACTTTATTAATAAAATTTTTCATATTTCGGGAGTTTCCTATAGTCGTTAGTTCTTTTGCTAGTTTATGAGCCTAGCTCACCTCAATGTACCAAAAAAAAATAATAAAAATTTTCATAGATACAATCGAAAATTATTTTTCATTTAAAGCATATATTGATTATATACATTCTCATATTTAGAATTTAAATAAAATATTTTTTTAAATTAATTGGAATGAATTTAATTGATACATTTATTGTAAAATAGTTATAATAAAAGTGAAAAATAATGAATTCAATACTCGATTTCGTATAAAAAAAAAAATCTCTCCTAAAAAAGGGAAAATTAGTAATAGTCAATGTTAAATTAACCTACCAAGCTAGATGCATGATAAGTCATAATCCCCAAAGGAACCACAAAAGTCCAAAGTAAAGTAAAGATGTGACAAAAGATAGAACCTAAAGCCGCAACCATAATGAGAGAAAATCCCTAGGAGGAGGTCCTTTGTTTCTACGAGTTTTACATGGGCCCTGTAAGAACAGTGATTTCAACTTTCCATGGCAATACAATCTTAGGCTGAAAGCAAATATGACTTTCTTCTACTTTTAAAGGCGTTTAAATTCAAAAAGAAATTATGCAAGTTTTGCATCATTATTCATTTTAATCCTTTTTTTTCCAAGATTACTAAACCCTTTTTTGAACTTCGAATATATTGACTTCAATTTAACTTAATTAGTACAAATATCTCATCATGAAGATCATCGAATGATGCTTTTATAAAAAAGTGTTTGGACCTACATTTTAAAACCCAAGAGAAAAGAAATTATAATTTTTTGATGGCAGCCTAGTTGTTTTCAATATCTACCAGGAAGAGAGGATAATCATTGTCCAAGAATGAAAGAAGAAATTGTAGGTTTTGCTATTGAAAGTTGAAACAATATCTGGAAAACCAACTGAAGCATGAGCTGTTTCCAATTCTAGCGAGTTGATTTGATTTTCTTCTACCCAAGCCTAGATAGTTAATCAGATCTAGCTGAATTGACCAATAGAGGTACATGTTGAATCCATGAATTTTGAATCTAACTCATTTTAAAGGTTAATTCAAAAGACGTGATGTATTCAAATTATTATAAAAAGCATTTAAATCTTTCGGTTACCTAATCTAAAATATCTCTAACAATTCATGCTTTCCGATAATGTACATTAAAATTTTCATATTATATTGAATCAATCAATTTTAAGTTTCTCCAAATTGAGATTGACATTTCAACTCATGTAAGAATTAACTTCGAGTAGCTCATCATACTTTCAAAATTCTCATTATTCCAAAAAGGCTCATCTTTAAATAAAGGAAGGGCAAGTGACAAAAAGTAAATACTCTTTTAGATGCTTAGGCAATCCCTTGAACTAATCTAGTAATCAATCTCCTTGAATGTTCACATGCAGAGCTATAGCCTATAAGATTTTTTCCACATAACGAAATTGCAATTTTTGTGCTAAGGGGACAATTTGTACGTCCAAATTGGTGGGATCAAAAACTTTATTATATAGCTTATAGGCAAACCTGTATTTAATTAGTTAAGCTGTCAATTTATGTTGCAATGGAGTAGTATATGGGACCAGACATGGACTTTGGAAATAATCATAAATTATGCTTGTAAGATATGGGAAATAATAGATACAATGGCGGAGTTAGAATTTTAAGATAGGAGTAATCAGAATTATAAGTCGGTTGAAGTGCCAAGATATGCTTCTAATATATATTTTTTATATGAAACAAATTTTAAAAAATAATATAAATTTTTATATATATATTTTAAAAAATTAGGGATGCAATTATCCATCTTTAAATGGATGTGACTCCGTCACTCGATAGATAAATAGGAAACATAAAGATCCCATCTAACTAGATTGTACTATGATCCTACTATAGATTCTATAGCTTCTCTTCGCCATGTTTCTTTCACTTTTAAGACACTTAAATAGAACCCATGTAAGCAAATTTGCAAATGATATAACCCTTTTAGAAGGACAACCCTTCACTCTTTCTCCTTTTAAAGAAATTAATGTGGATGTCCCTACACTGGCATTTTTCATTGTACGCTTTGCTTGTTCATAAGTAAACTTTTTTAGCATAGGAAATTGACATTCACAACGTTAACCTAAAATAACAATAATGTTTTGATGAATGTTCCTGCTGCTGAACGTCAGGTTATGGACATATATTTTTCATTTTTCCTTTGTGGTCCTAATTGGCTCTTGTACCAGTTCTTTGCTTTGACAGTTACAATGGTGCATGGCGTTCTTTGACACGGCATAAGGAATAGGATTTTTTTGAATTATTTCTTATTTCTTCTTTTTTTTTTTTGTGGAGGGTGGTTTATGCGATAATCTCATTTTTTGTTTTTAAGAATTTTCGTATAACTACAATTAATTAATTGTTTTTCCTTTTTAATGAGCTATTTAATACATAAGAGCTGTTTTCTTGTAGTGTTATATATTTGTTGAAAGCACGACAGCAACTTTTTTTTAATAAGCAGATAATTTTATTATAATTAAAAGGGGAAAATCATTTTGAAAAGGATTAGAGATGATGAAAAAATCTCATTTAGGGCTAGTACATCAAAATGAAGAAAATATCGCAATAATGGCATGGAACAACTCATATACAAACTGAAGATAACTAAACCCAAGCTATAAGATTGTTTGATCTTGAAATCAATTGTTTAGCCAACCAACCTGCTGTGAAATTGTTTTTTCTTCTTGTGTGAACAAAAGAAACAGAAATCCTCTGTTTATATGTATCAATAAGACAAAATTCATGATATAACTCTCATGGTTTGGACAATCATCTTTAGATAACCAAGCAATGTCACTTGTTGAATAGATCCAAACATGATATGAGGAAAAAATGAAGACACGCTCTGCTGTAATTTGAAAAGCATATTGAATTGCTATCACTTCAACTGCATTAGAGTCCATAATACCACATGTCATCGAGAATAAACATCGAACATTACCTGCCGAGTCTCAAAGTACGCCTCCCACACCTGTAGGTCTAGATTTTTCAAGAGATGATCTGTCAGTGTTCCATTTAACGAAATTTGAAGGAGGAGCAAGCCATCCGGTTGGAGGCGGTTTAATTTTAGATATTTGGCGGTAGAGTTTGATTGCATCAATAACCAAGAGAAGATCTTGATTCTGCAAGAGACCTTCATCATCAATAGCTTGTAGCTATGCCTCTAATATATGAACAATGATGAAGAAAAGATTCTTAGCTCTTAAGGCTGGTCCATTAAAAACTTTCTCATTTGGTTCTCGCCAAATAAACCAAAGAGTAACATGAAAAATAATAGTTCACAACTTCTTTTAGAAAGAGCCTATAACTAAGAATTTCCATATTGAAAGAAGATGTCATTCAAAGATTTTGGAGAGACAGACGATTCCCACCAAGCACAAAATTTATATCATATGACATTAACAGAGGGGCATAACACCAGCAGGTGGTCGACAGATTCAACCGCATCATCACATAAAGGCAAAGATTATCGTTGACTGGTATAGTACCTTCTGCACATAAAGTATTTTTAGTGTTCAATTTGTTGAGAAAAGCAAACCAGTGACTTCCAGATTCTAGCCACATGTGAAATAGGAGAGGTAGAAGTAGATGGCATAGAGGTAATTGCTGATTGCGACTAGATTAAATTATCTCGACTGTATGGAGAGATGTAACATTCTGATACTAAATTAAGCAAAAGATCACGTCCAAAGTCGAAACTGGCGAGAACATCTGAAGATCCACTTCCATTTAAAACAGCATCTTATTATGCAGATTAAGAATTATAAAGAACGTGCTTTTTTATGGCAATTATATATGAATTTTATCAGAAAATTATGTCAAATCATATCTTAGTTAAGCTCCTTGAATTTCCTTTTTTTTTTTTTTGGGTATAAGCTTTTAAACTTTGATCTAATCACATTGAAATCTAGAACAATTATCATTCTCTGTATCAAATCTTTGTTGTTGGATAAATAAAAATATAATTGATTGTGAGGAAGACTGACAAATGAGGTGGATTATATTAGATAATATCCATTCACGTTAATATAATGTATGCGACACTCAATTTTTCCTTTATATTATCTAATGAACTTCATGCAGAAAAAAATAATTATTCAAAAGTTTAATATAATAAAATTAAATTTCAGAGATTTAATGGTTAAAAACACGAGAAATTCAGAAGCCTTGGACTATGATTTTCCCAACAGTTATTCTGATGAAAGATTTGGATTCTACAGAAAGGAAAAACTATGCTTAATGATGTGAAATTTCAGGAGCCTTTGCTATGATAATTTTAGAGGATTTTACACCCATTATTGAAATTTAACCTTTTTTCTTTTCAAAATTATCGGTACATTTTTTTTTTTTGCCAAACTTCTTTTTATCTATTTTTTTCAATTTTACTTTTTTTTTTTCTTCTTCTTTCTCTTTTTCTACTTCGGTATTTCTTTGTTTTTCTTCTTCGTTGTCAATCAAAAGGAATTTTTTATCTTATTTCAGTGGTCTATGACGATGGAGTTTCCTTATTAACATATGCAATTAG
Organism: Balakata baccata; assembly: GCA_949630135.1. Taxonomy (NCBI): domain Eukaryota; kingdom Viridiplantae; phylum Streptophyta; class Magnoliopsida; order Malpighiales; family Euphorbiaceae; genus Balakata; species Balakata baccata. Next base: position 56,329 of record CATIWF010025293.1, read on the forward strand.
GATTAGGTTGGCCTATTTGGTGATGTTGGTTGTGATGTCCTTTAATGGTGGTGTTTTCTTGATGGCTGTTGCGATTATTGGTAGCTTACATCGAAAGTTCATTTTTCATCTTGTTGGCTGTAATGTCCTTTAATTGGTTTCTTGTTTTTTGGCAACAGAGTTTTCAAGAAAACTCCTCCTTCTCCTAAAACTTATGATCTTCCTTCGATGAGTTGTTAGATCAAACATTTTGGTTCTTGTGTTTTCATTTGCAAATTCTGTAGTTATATAATAGCTT
>CATIWF010025309.1:0-11717 GCA_949630135.1 Balakata baccata
TCTCATTTTTCTCACAACCAAATTTCTAATTAATTCTCTTTTTAATCCATTAATTTCCCTAACTCCATTTTTTGTTCAATAAGTCCCAAAATCTTCCAAATTCAATCCTCTATATTTACAGATACAATAAATTTCAGTCTCGGATATGTGTAACTACTTGAAAATTTCTCTAAGTTCCTCATCTCATTTTCGGACAACAATCAAATATAGTGCTTTTTTTTTTTACATCAAAAATAGAAGGAATGGAAGAAAAGAGAAAAAATCAAAGGAAAGTTAGATTCAAGTATTTCAGCCTTAAAGAGGAAAAAGAAAGGATAAATTTTTCACCTTGAATCCTCCTTGAACCAGTGTTCTCCTTAAACCCCTCTTTGGATTTTTCACTGGAAAATTCTATTACTATATCGAAGTTGCTAAAATTTAAAGTGTGACTAGAAGAAATTGAAGAAATTTGGAGTTAAAGAGAAGGTAGCCATGGCCGAACAAGAAAGAAAGATAGAGAGAAAATGAGAGACTCCAGAAAGTAAACATGATGGAAGAAAACGAAAGGAGAGGAGGGAAAAGGAGTGGAATTGAAAAATTATTAAAATCAGTTAATATGCTTATTAAGGTGTGATGGCCGGCCAACTAATTCAAGAAAAGTGATTTGATTTTGTTTTTAATTCTTTTTATTATATTATATTATTTTTATTTAATTAAATTTATCTTTTCTTTATTCTATCGACTTATATTTTACGCTCAATTCACAGACTTAAAATTTATATCGATATAATTCTCTTATTTAGTCTTTTTTCTTTGAATTTTTGTTTTAACCACCAAAGTTTTTAATCATTTTAATTTAATCCAAACTTTAAAATTTTAATTTCTTTAATTTTGTATACTAAATTAATAAATTTCCTAATACCGTATGCACCAATATTCATGGGGTATTTATTCTACGTACTAACGCTCTCAGTACATTTAGTCAATTTCTTGCTAACGAAGTGAAAATCATGAAATTCTAAATTTAGTAATTTCTCTTGGTATTTATGCCAAATTTGTTAACACGTGTTTAAGATCATTTTTTTTTTAATTACTCATATACAGTATGAATTTAGACTATAATCATATCATTTGTATTTTGTTAGTTGACACGTCCAGCTTTTGGTCAGTCCAACAATTTCAGTTGGAGCCTAAACTAGTGAACGTGACATCTTCTCAATACTTTCTTTTTCACAATGCTCAAACAGTTCGTTAATTTGGCTGATTGATTTATTTCTTTGTAATGTTAAGATGGAATCATATAATCTGTGATTGAGGGTTTTGGTTTTGTGAAGGATGAACAAATTGCATTGAAATTGTGTTTATTATTCGGTAAGAATATGCTAATTTTGAATGTTAGTTTGTTTGAGCTGTCTATTTTGTTCAGAATACAATTTAATTTCGATTTATAGGGTCAGTCTTGGGCTTTATTTTTCTTATTTCATGTGGGATGTGACACTCATCTGATATGTTCCCTTCATGGAATTATTCGGTGAAAATTTTTACCGCTCAATCAGAAAGTGAATAATAAACTGTCAATTGAAAAAAAATTGAATTTAACATTTCACGCAAAAAAAAAAAGAATTATATAAATGCAGTGTTTTAAATAGAAAAAATTGTGCAAACAATATTGTTGATTTTGTGTAATAAGTCAAACATTTATCAACAATACATAAAATTGGTGGGATAAAATTCAAACAAAAAGTCTGTCTACATAAGAACTGAAAACATTACAAGTCTCCTAACTTACTAGCAAATTTCTGTAATAAAAGAAGTATTTAATCTTTGAGAATTGGTCCATCACCTAATAAGTCTAAGGCTGTAACCAACCATTAATGAAATGGTCCAAAATAGGACTTGTTTTGTTTAATTATAGATAATGATGTATTTGGATCTTTAGACAAAATTAAGTTATTTTGAGAGAGACTTGTTGACATTTTAAAATTTTAGTAATCTCTTTGATATATATATCTATAGAATCTGTTTGTATTAAATATAGGCTTCTAGAACTAAACTTATAAATGAGTTGTCCATCTCTAATTCATGATATAATTCTGTGATGTAATCCATACAATGGACCATTATGTCATCTTCCTTCTGGACCATGGACACAGACACAACACAATATGCTCATTTTAGTTTGTAGAATCTCACTTGTTACTTGTAATACAATATAGAGGTACAATAACAAATCACATGGCAAATAAGGATAAGCACTTCAATTGTTTTGTGAACCCAAAAGAAAAATTTGAAAATTAATAGCTTAGTTTCAATCTGAGATCATATTTAATATAATCTTTATGATAATATTTGAATATCATATTAATTTTGTCAAAAATGTAAACATAAAGTGATGATTTCTTTGTAGAGACAGAATCCAATGCTCTTAAGCAACTGAAGTCTAGAACAAGCTCCTTTTCCAGCCAGTGAACAATAAAATAATAAGGCCAATTACTTTCTATCTCCATTCCTCTTCTACGTGAAAAATGTGTGGCTAGCTAGTCACTAGTAAGTAAATCTATAAAAAAATGGCATTGCTCTGTTAAGCATCATAAGCCAACTCTGAAGAAAGCACATTCCTTTGAACTCTCTCTTCCTTCCCCTCTCCGGTCTCTCTCTCACTCTGTGCTCGCTTGATAAGCTTCAATGGAGGAACACAAAGAGATCCCCATTCATGGTGCTTACAACATAAATAACAAGCAAGGTAATGCAAAAAGGAAAGAAAATGCAACAAGGCAATTGATTGCAGAAGATGAAAGCAGAGACATCAACGAACTGGCGGATTTGTTCATCAAGAACTTCCGCAATCAACTGAAAATCCAGTGAGAAGAGTCAATCAAGCATTACAAGGAGATCACAGCACAAGGAGCATGAATCATATCTGTGGCAACTTCATATGCTTGTTTTGAGAAGGGGGAGGTGCAGGTGTTGGTAAAATAATGATCAATCATAATGTTTGTACTTTCTTGAAAGCACTATTCTAATTACTAACTATAAATTCTTTTCCTACAACGAGTACAATGAAATCTGTAAAACTACATCCCCATTTTATGGTTCTCCATGGAGTTGAATGACAATCTATAGTAACATTAGTTTCAAAAGAGTTTCACCTATTGTCTCTGATGATATGCTTGGGTGATAACTTTATGCCTATACTATCTATCTATTCAGTTTCCTAGCTATGTTGTCTAAAAAGCTAACAATATGCAATGCAGGTCTTCGTATTCCTTGCTAGATCCATCTTAGAGTAACAGAGTTCATGGATAAAACAATTAATTCATAGCAATTGAGATGTAATCTAGGTATACATTGACTTGACTCATTCTAAATAACCCTATGTACATGCACAAAGCATATCAAAGATTACATACTACAAAGAAAAATCCCAAAACGAATGACAAGATTCACAAGTAACTACTCTGTTAACAGATGCAAAGAAAATACCTCATCTATTATTGAAATCAACAGTGAATTGTTCTCACCTTGTAGTCTGCTGCTGATATTATCACCACTTCATGTATCAATATAGACGTGGAAAAAGATTCCCCTCCATCCATCTTTCAAATTTCAAATTCATGCACAAGATAATCATCATTTTCACTTCTTCAAGTTTCAAAATATCATGTGAGACCAGCAAATAGAATGCCTGGATAGATGAGTGTTGATTTACCAGCAAAAGTATAAACAGCAGAACATTAACAGATTTGCAGCTTTTCGGTTTGGGAAGAGCAGACCCAGAATCACTTTACTGCAAATGTGTCGACCTATTAAGTCAACCAGACAAAAATGCAAGAATATCTATGGCAAGCAAAAGCAATATGTTTTGGTTCTCATGCTTGAAGCACCTGACAATGGACAATATGACTTTTCAGACCTCGGCCAGCAATACTTGACCATAAATTTGTTACAAGAGTCCTGAAATGACCTCTCCCAGCTATATTCTCCCAAAGATCAGGGTTACTCTCTACATGTTTTTCAGGACTGGAAACATCAACCAGACTAATGCTCATGTTGTTACGCGCAATGCAAAGCCTCCCATTAACGGGAACAAGCGCAGCAGCCTCCAAGGCATGAGAACTCCCTAGATGCAGCTTGCTATCTATAAATTTGTTCCATGAATCTGTGGCTTCATCATAAGCCCTAAGCTTGCAGCCATCCCGACAATCCAAAGCATAGAGCCGTCCATCTAAAGAGATGCTAGGATTGCGCCAACCTGCAACCATCCCTTCACTGACTGGGGTCCAGCTATTAGTATCAGGATCATAGGCTTCACTCATGACATCACGATGGGACTCAAGACCTTTTAGAAACCACTTTCCATCGTAAACTACACCAATAAAGGGGACCATAGCTGTGCTCATATCTGAAATGAAGCTCCATCTGTTCTTGTTAGGGTCATAAACTTCAGCTGACCGAAGAGTCCTTTGAATACCTTCACACTCTCCTCCAGCCACATATAGGCAATTATTTATAACACAAGAGCCAAAGTAATGGCGTTTTCGAAGCATATCTGGTGCCCTGTGCCACTTATTTGTTCGGACACTAAAGAAAATTACACGTCTCATTGACCCTCTTAGTGGATCCTTCCCCCCAAATAAATACAGGTGACAACCACTTAGAACAGCACATCCAAAACCAAGGGCCTCAGAATATTCACGGGGAACCGGTGGAAGGGGCTGCCAGAGCTGATAGATGGGATCAAAAGCATTCCATGAGATCTTTCCATCACGATCTCTCTTGATGACATAAACCCACTCCTCCGCCATTCCAAGACCTTTCCTAAGAGAGTAAAAAAAATTTCCAGCTAGAAGGCAGTACCATCGCTTACAAACTAGGCGGAGTTTTCGATGTTCAGCTCGGGGAACTCGTATGAGACATGCAATGGCAAGATCATCAGGAAGGCCAGGAAGGAGCGGTGGCTGCACACGGGTCCTCTCTCGACGCAAATTTTTACTTTTGTGTGCATTAGGATTGATGTCAGGCTGGATGCAAAGTTTTGATCCACGGACAAACTTCCTTGCCTCAGCAACTGTTTTTAATCCAGAGTCTACTTTGCAATAACATGATACAGAATCAACCTGAAATTTTATTTACATTAGAATGCATGAAGAGATGCACATGCATTAAACTTACCAGAACAGTTATATCATTACTATATGCTTGTATTATACTTATGAAGTTGACATTTCAATCAAACAGGACGTAAATTCGATAGCCAGTGGAAATCCAAATAATGACAAATGGAATTTCATATTTAATGAAGAGATCATTGAACAATAGCTCCAATTTCATTTCATATTTAATGAAGAGATCATTGAACAATAGCTCCAATTTCATGTTTTTATTAAATTTAAGAGGTATATGAAACAATTATCATTTAAGCAAGGTCCATTATCTCTATCATTCCAAAATTGGATAAAATATTGAAAAAACTATAGACATGTATAGGAATGTAATTACTACATAAAGTAAAACAAAAGAAGAGAGAAGATTGGACCCAAAGGTGGTCATATTAGGAGCACCACGTAGTTAAGTCAGCAATAAAAACAGAAAAAATGACTGCTTTTTAAAAAATATATATATATAATCTCCTTTTGGATAAAGAATAATTCATTACAGGGAACACGTTAAAAAGCAGTTACCGGAGTATGATAAGGAAATCTTAACCAAATGAAACAAGAGAAAAAAGAGAAATTTTAAAAAATGAAATGTGTATGAAGCTGTAATATCAACAAGAGACATAATTTTAGGAGTCTAAAATATTTATTCTTAATAATTGATAGTAGCATTGAGTAAACTTAGGCTGACTGGGAGGAAGCAAAAGATAAATTGGTCCTCATTCTTTCTAAAAATATCATCCTAAACCAGGTGATATAAAGAAAAATAATCCATAACAAGTTTCAGACAAGGCTTATTTAAATAAAACCGAGTATGCCATGTCTAACATCAAATTTTCTATTAGTTCTTAGGATAAAAAAGCCTAGAAATCTTCTTCAGCATCAACCCTTAAAAGTTACATGTTATAACCCTATAAAGCAATATATGATATATCACTAGAAACAAAATCATGAAACAAGCTACAAAACCTCTTTCCTTTCTAGGACCCCTAAATATCCATCCATGCCAGGCAGACAAAGCAGCCTTGATTTGAGACCATAAAAAAGTAAAAAAGATAAAAGAAATAGAAAGAAAGAAACAAAAAGAACATTAATCCAAAATGACCAAATGACCATGCAAGGCAAAAAGATTATCAAAATACTCGCTATTATATAGCATGCAAGACAGACAAAAGGGGATAATGTCAAATCGGATCTGCTCTCCCACAACACATTCTCAGTACTAAACCAACAAGGACAGTCGACAAGCATTGTGACTTCTGAACAAAATAGAGAAAAAGCAATAGTTAACATGTAAAAGAACAAAATTTACTTCCCCAATTTAATGAGCAATCCAGGTCATAAGGTCTTTCATCCCCTCCTAATGCATTTTTGTTTGATAGGTTCACTCATTTTTCTTGTTATTTGACAGCTGGATTTCACAAGCTTATTAAAGTTTGCATCAAAAGAAAAATAGCTGTATCTGTTTCCTTCTTGAGCTTTACAGAGAAAGAAAGGGAGTTTAGATAGTTTCACAAATGGATGAAGTAGAAAGATTCTTAAGTAATCATGTGGTGAATATTGATTTCTTGCCAGTCCTACATCTTAAAGAATGGCAATTTACATTTCAGGATAATAAAAGTTGAGATTCTGATCAAGATAGACTCTAAATGGTGTCCTTTCAATGGCTATGATTGTGTCTTTCTATTCTAGAAGAGAATGTAGGTCTTGTTAGTTCTGCCTTCTACCTATAAAATGAGTGATCAAAAATATGAAAAATGGGTCTATCAAATGGTTTTTTGAATTGTTTTCTAAGACGGATTGTCTCCTTACTCTATTCTACTACAAGGATGGAGATACAAGAGAATATTTCTTTTGTACCTCCAAGAATGCAAGCAGTCCATCTAGTAACTGATCAGAAGCCTATAGCCTCCTCGATAAATATTTGAAGACTCTATGGAGCTCAGACAATGTCGGTACAAATCCAAAATAATTACTTGTACATTTAAGAATTCCAGCTTAATCTAAGGGATCCACAATCATATTGCCAGATATTATATGTGATTATGACCCATGATTACTCATAATTACCCACACATTGCGCTTTCAATCTCATGCTTCTAGTGAAAGTGTTACTGTGCGAACTTACTGACAAAATTAAGAAAACAATTAATTAAAACTTCGATGCAGTGGTAATAATGGCGAGAAAATTAGGTGTGCAAACTACTTTAACTTGTAAATTAGAAGTGAACTCAGAAATTTCAAAACAAAGGGGAAAACAATGATTAACATGCTTATCCCATTCAACACTCGCCTGCAGAAAAATCTTTAGAACAGAAAAACTTTATGAAAATATAAAAAGAAAAAAAAAAACCAACACACTCTGATAAGTAACACCAAAATTCCGTCAATTTCAACTTGAATTTGCATAATTAGCAAGCCAGTGTGATTTAGGTATCTCAAAGAAAACATCAAACACAAAACCCCCATATAGCACTACCTAAAAATGCAAGCAATTAAAAATTCAATCATATTCAAGCAGACATTACCAGTTCAGACTCTCAAATTGTGCTTCAAATTGCACAATTAACCAGTCATTCTATATGGGTACCTTCAAAAACACCATAGCAATAAAAACCCAACAACAAAAAATGCAACTAGTCAACTAAACATCCCAAAATTCCCCCCGAAGAATCTACATTTATCGCCTAATTCACCAACACAGTAGACAAAAAAAATGAAAAGAAATTCAATCTAAAACATCAAGAATAATAGACCAAAAGCCCATTGAGGATCACATGAACTTACTAACGGAGCTTGAACTCTAAACCCTCTTGGAGCATTAGAAGACCGCTGTTCCATCTTTTAGCAGCAGAGATTCATAGAGACATGAGAGGTAAGAAAAATAGAAAAACTTTTTTTTTTCTTCTTGAAACCCAGATCGAGAATTTGCAAATTGAGAGAGATTCAATAGTCAAAACAAGCTTCTGCCTGTTTCTTATTAAAATTGTCGTTTTCAACCTCAACAAATGCGAACAACTAAAAAAACATAAAATAAAAGAAACGAGTTCTTCCTAGTTGGAACTACAAAACGTGAAAGCTCTCGCTGTTCCTCTCCATAAGACTCTCACATAAAATACAGAACCCGGACAACAATATTATTATTATTTTTTTTCCAATCCAGCATTTCAAAATGTTGGTTATCGGCATTTATCCCTCTCCAATTATTTTTACTCTATTTAACCGCCTAAATCTTGTCTGTTTTGTCCAGAGCCTTCTAACGTTAATATGGTAAAAAAATATTTAATTTAGTCAATAATATCATGTTAGTAACCAAAAAAAAAAAACTGTATGCTCAGTTTTATAAATTGAAGTAATAACAACATAGACTAAAAATAGAATTCAAGAGGCTATAAATAAATAACAAATTGCTATAAATAGCGAAAAAAAACCTTTTCAGAGGATTAAATAGGACTTAAACCTATTTTTTTTTATTATAGCAAATTGATCTAAATTAATCCATTTGAACTAATAATTGGCTATTATAAAATACTCCATATTCGTCCGGACTAATTCGGACTTATTCCACAATTGTTGCTAAATATTTTCATTTTATTACAATTTGGTACAAAATTTTTTAATTATTACAAATTGGAACTGAACATTTAATAAATGTTGCAATTTGGTATCAATCTTCAATTTTCGATATCAGAAAGATGATATGACATATCATGTCATTTTATTATCCACGTCAAATTTATTTTCTCGTAAAAATACACTCAAAAAGCGATGCTTCCAAATATTAAAGAAAAATAAATTACACAAATAAATTATAAAAATGAAAATGATTTATCCAATTGTTGCATTTTAAGTATGTTTTTGTGAAGCAATAAATATAACATGAATAATAGAGTGATATGGCATATTATTGGTACTAAATTGAAATATTTATAAAAAATTTGATACCAATTTATAACAATTAAAATATTTCATACCAAATTGTAATGAAATGAACTATTTATACAATTAATCCGACTAATTCCTTTTAGCTGATTATTGACCAATTATGGAAAAGCACTCTTCAGGTACAAATTTTTGTCTGTACACAAAATTTGAAATTAAAACCTTAAAAAGGAAAGGATACAAACTACCTCAAGCAAGGGTTGGCAGAAGTACAGTTTCTTTTCTTATTAAATTTAAGAGTTGATTTTTCTCTATAAAAAAAAAAGATTATTTTAATTTATTGTTTATAGCAATGATTTGGACTTTATTTTATTGCATTTTTAAATCATTAGGACAAAGAAAGAGGATAAAAGGGGATTAGTGGAGTCCTGTTATTGTTTATATTTCACGGTTGTATTGGGTCAAACCCCACTTTAAAAGTCGATAGAGAAGAGAATGGAGATTGGAGGGTGTTTGGGCAGAGTTTTCTTCTTCTTTTTTTTTTTTCTATTATTAAAGGTAGCTAGCAATTAAACGGGATTACAAAATGGATTTGATTATAAAGTTTTTTTTTCTTTTTAAAAAAAATAATTAAAACATATTTTGCATACCGAATCTTGAGATGATTGATATAATTTCAAATATGATATGTTGTGTATATATGTATCTAATCCTATTAAAATACATTAGACATATTAATAATGTATCATATCTAAATTTATGTAATATTATATCGTTTTAATAGTTTTGTATTCGAAATTGCAAGCTCTAATTTTTAGTATTTTTATTACTCAATTTACTTGAAATGGAAGCTATTCTAATGTTTGATTTTTATTGCTCAATTTACTTATGGTAGCAGCATTTGCCATATAATTATTTATTTTAATTTTTTATAAATTGAAAGTCATTCTTTATAAGCTTAGTTAAATAACTAGCCACCTTATTACCTTGAGGATTAATAAAAAAAAAACCCCCCACAATATCTATATTACTTTACATGATTAAAAAACATACTTACTTAAAGGCTTAATTCAAATTTAAAAGCTTGTAAATTATTCATAAAATTTTAGAGGTAAATACGATACCCCCAATAGTCTCTCTATTTTTTTCTTTTAATATATTTAGAAAGTTTATATCATCCAACGATCTCTCTATTTTTTCTCTTACTTATCTCACTTTCTAAAATTTACATTTTTCTTTTTGTCACACAGACACCTTGTTTTTTTTTTCCCCCTGTCTCCCTCTGCAATTCTTGCTGCAAATATAATTTTCTTTCCCGTGATCTCACTGTTGCCCTTTTTTCTTATTAATTCATAATCTAATAAATTAATTTTATGGATTATTTATGTTCTGATTAACTGTTATTTGAATTTGAGCTGTTCTATGTTACAAGATTTGTTATGTTTTTTCGTCTTGTTGATTCTTGTGCTTATTTCTTGGCTTCGTTTCTTGCAGACCTTTCTTTGAATTTTCTCCCTTGTAGAGTTTGGATTCATATCTGGTGTTCTTATTTTTTTCATTAAAATCACTATGCCATTCTCTTCCTCATCTTTCCCTTTCTTTTCTTCTCCGCATCGTTCGCCCGCCGAACCCAAAGCAGCACCGCCACTGAATTCCAGTGCTAAGACAAGAACAGCTCCGCCTGCAGTTCTAAAAGCTTGCAAAGCCACGGATGAGAGATACATCACAGAGGGATAAATACACAAGATATGAATCCTAAATTTGTTTATTCCCTATATCTCAAAAGAGATTTGTTTGGCTAAAACTAATGATATTTGTAAAAGTAAAACACAAACACCCGTTGCATTATTCATAATCTGGATTAATTCTATAAACTTTATATTTATTGCAATAAAATCACAAAAAATTATTTGTTACAAAAAAATTACTGAACTATCAAGCCAATTTTCAGTATTAGCTACCGTATCAGATTTTCGGTGATACGTCAATTTTCACGTTATACTTTATGTGATTCATTAGTTTTTCAGTTATCTAAATCGGAAAATTGGCTGAACGTAATTTTAGTGAAATGAAAACATAATTGAATGAGTTTTTTGGAAAGAATTTTTTTTTTTTTGTAATTTTATTGCAATAAGAACAAAATTTAGTGACTATACATGAAATTAACCTTCATAATCACAAGTAACAAAGCATTATACTTACATAGAAAGATGGTTTGTACATTATTCATTCGGTAGTTGTGGAGATGATTGCATTCATCAAGATTCCAGAAAATAGTACATATATGAATCAATATAGAGACGTCAAATTACTTTGATAAATTACGGTGATCTAAGGTGAACTTTTGATAATCTAATTATCAAAGAAGACAACAAGAAATATTGGGTCTAGGGGATTGTCATCCCTTCATGTTTAATTGATTCCAACCAACACTAACACTCCATTATATATTTGATATGACTCTGATTTCTCAACACAAACTCATTCCAATCTACAGTTTAATAGACAGTTCTAGTTCATGCACACATACATACACCATTTCTCCTGCTCATTGATATTATTAAGATCAAGATAGGAGAATTACTCATCTCTACTTCATAGATGGCTCTTACGAACTCTTTGTTTGACAGTTCAAAAATTGTTATATTAGCAGCAACACTCAGTTGCCTCTACTCTGTAATTAACATCTGCATATCATCC
>CATIWF010025311.1:0-23507 GCA_949630135.1 Balakata baccata
CATCAAATTAACTCAATATTCATATTAAGCGTCATATTATCATATTAAATTAAATTTTTCATGCTCATATGTCCGTATTTAGACTCTGGTCGGTACGCCTCTGTACTGCGGTACAAACGACAGTAATACGCGTATACGATCAGGGTTTATATCGCGGACGTGACATTTTCCATATATATATATATTGAATAGTAATTTATAATATTTTCATTTCGTGAGAACGAAAGTTTTAAATTCTGAATTTTCTTATCACTCTCTATCAATATTAATGAAAATTTAATATGTTTATAATATATATAAAAGGACGACTAGCTCCTAGCATGCAGTCTATCGATTCTTTCGACAAAAAAAAAATATTAAGTTGAATGGAAATTAAAATACATCAATTCTTATCATTTGGGAGACAAATATCCTAAAATGCTCTCGCCAATAAATAACATTAAAAATTTAAAAGCTCTCCCTAACCATCTACCAAAAAAAAAAAAACACTCTCACTAACCAATACATATATATGATAATGAAGTCATCTGACAGAGGAAAAAGAAAAGCAAGTCCATATGACTTCGTCTCCTAAAGATTTATTGTGTCTCAGCCAACCACTCCATTAGTTTCACTTATTTCTCTTCAATTCAAAATTTAATTGCAGTAACAATGAACTCAGTTCATATATATATATATATATATATATATATATAGATAAACATGCAAGGAAAGAAAGACAAAAAAAAAAAAAAATGAAAGCTGCATAATTTTAGAGAAAATATTGATTATATATTTACATGATCTTTTACAAGGTACGTACATAATATAAAGGAAAATAAAATCAAGTTAATAAATTCTTATAATAAAGTTGAACAATAATTTTGAGAGAGTACTACCAACACTTCTTTATATAATTTTTATTGTATACATTCAATGCAAAAGAGACATTTTTTCATTTATAAAATGTCAATTTTTTTATAATAAAAATTGGTACTTTATAAAAAAATTGGTACTTTATAAAAAAAAGACATATTATTTTTACATTGGGAATGTATAGTAGAAATTGTATAACACTTCTTTAATTTTTGTTAAGAAAACTAAATTCATGAAAAAAAAATGTTGGACTTCCTTAATTATTTGGACAGTTCATGATTGGAAAAGTCCAATTAATTCAAGTTCTCCAACAATTAATTAAATAAAAAATGCTCATAGAAAATTAAAAAAAAATAGAGATATTTATTTTCAAAGGAAATTATGAGCAAAATAATTTATACTTTCTTTTAGACATTTTAATTCCAGTGAAGTTAAGTAATTAACTCTGTAATTGACATTTGAATTGTAGATATTTGTATAATTTTTTTTCGAGGTCACATTATGTATGTATAGAAACTTCAAATATCTTGGAGATCGCTGCGATTTACTAATTTGTAGAGAATATAGTTATATTTTGCATTAGATAATAATATTAATCTTTACCATTATTAGGGATAAGATATATATAATCTGTGTAATTGTTTCTACTAATTTTGTAAAACGTTATATTTAATTTTTTATTAGCTATTGTGATAAGAGCATAGATAGCAAATATTGTGTGATAAGTATGAAGTGAATAATATATATATATATATTAGACGGAATTAAATGCAACATTTTGCAAACTTAGCAAAATGCATAATTGAACAAAAATCAAATATAGAGAACTGTGTAGACTAAAAAAGTTTCTGAAAAATAAACTGACAAAATGGAACAATTACGGGGAATATATATGTCTTATGTCCCATTATTAATTGTAATAATTATTTTCCTTTGTTTGTGCACCTTCTTTTACGAAAAAAAAAAGAGAAATCATACGGAGATAAATATATGTAATTTGTATATTATTAATTAAGATTGGAGCTTACATATTACTTTAATTTTTACATTATTAATAGACAAAGATTTTGTTGCTTACATATCACTTTAATTCATATCATTATATGTAATTTATACATTATTAATTAAGCTAGGAAGTAGGAACTTCCTTTACTGAAAAAAAAAAAAAAATTCAAAACTGCATCGTTTTTGCCATTTGATGAAAAAAAAGAAAAGAAATCCACTATAAATCGAATGCTTGGAAGTCAGAAACCCTACTACATATCACTGCCGCGCGCCTCCAATTATCTTGTATTTTCTTCTGCAGCTCTTTACTCTCACATTCAAGCTGTGTTTCATAGCTTTGTAATTAACATGTAAATCACGCTGGTTATGTGTTTTACGGGCAAATCGCTTCGCTCAGAAACCATCATCTTAATTATTTGTTTTATCTAAATGTCGAAGCTGCAGATTAACCCGATATCTCTCATCTTTGGATTCTCTTTAATTCTTATGAACATCTTCTTTCAAATCCATATGTCGAGCTCTTACATAGTAGATAATGACTATGATGCAGTCCCTTCCAGCAAATATGAAGAAAGAACTAGGAATGAGGAGCAGGTAGAAATCTGGTCTCTCTTATCTTCTTTCTTTAATTTTGGCTCAATTCCTTTTTAATTTTCTGTTGTCTTTGCTTAAACTGTGTAGAATTTATCTGAATTGGGTAGAGTTGGTAAAAATAATAAAGGTATGCCATTATTTATTATTGTTAAATATGATTTTGTTAAAGATTCCCAATCAAATTATCAATTAATTCTGACTTAACACAAAAACTAACCTCAGCAAATAATGCATACATATATATATATATATATATATATATATATATATGCATTATTTGCTGAGGTTAGTTTTTGTGTTAAGTCAGAATTAATTGATAATTTGATTGGGAATCACTGAAGCTTATATAGAGTAGGACATATTGGAATTATAATAATTTCAATAACAATTTTACTAACTAGCTATCACTTTTTTTTTTCTTCCTTGCTGGTTAATTGGAGATGTTAGAAAAATAGTAGATTTCATTAAGTTTGGTTATGATGAGATGGAAATCAAATAATCAAATTAATGGTTTTGTTGAAGTTTTATAAATTCACAGCCATTTACAGAAGTCATTTTGTTTTCATATGTGAGAAAATGTAGTTTTAACCGAGAGTAAAATTGTTATCTTATCTTTTTTGGGTAGCATTTGCAGGGCAAGACAACCCCTAAAGCTATGTTTGGTTCACATAATATAATATAGGGAAACTTACTATTTATTCCCTCTAGTTTGTACTTCCCTGGGGTTTGAAAAATATATGATATGCTTCATATAGTTTAACATAATACACTGCTATCCCTGGAGGTTTGAAAAAGAATAAATTACACTAGTAAAAAATATATTCTCTTTTGCTTAGGGGTATTAGTCTAGTAAATTAAATTTGTAGGGGTATTAATGCAACATGTCAAAACTTCAGGGAGTAAATAATATAATTTTCAAATCACAGGGAGTGCTAGTGTATTATGTTAAATTGCATGAGACAAATCATATATTTTTCAAATTTCAGGGATACTAGTATATTATATCAAACTATATGGGGTAAATAGTAATTTTTCCTCTAATATATAAGGAAAGGAATAGCTATTCTTAAGGAATAAAAATGAATAGAATAGGTAATAAATGAAATAGTTATTCTTATCCAACAATTTGGTTCATGACATAGAATTATTATTCCTATTCTAGCATTATTAGGTGGAATAAGTAGATTTAAGCATAAATGACTTTTATAACCTAATAATAAATTTCATTATTGATATCAATATTAAATTTAAATTATTATACAATTTTAGTATATTTTACTCTAAAAATAATATAATATATAACAAATTAGCATGTATATTTAATTTCTTTAAAATAATCTAAACACATAATGAATAATTCTTAAAATTTTTTAAAAATATATCTTTTAATCTTAAAAAATAAAAAATATAAACACAAAATAAATAAATTTCATATAAATTATCATTATCAAATCCAAATTAAATTAAATTAGAAGAAAATATTTAAAAATTCGAATTAAATTATTCTAGAATTTGAAATTAAAAACTAAAATGGTAAAGCAATTTAATAGGGCCAATAGGCCAAGAACAAGGATGGATTGATCTGGCTTAGATAATGAAAAAATAAATATCTGTCTGTGTGGTCATTGGCCAAAATCATAGATGTTGGATCAGCATGATCATGCAGGGTGGTCCCACATTGTTATATTTCTTTGAAACAAAGATAGCGATTCCACGAATAGGCAGCCATAGATGATTGTGAGGGGTAAGAGTGTAAATATTCAATTCCATGGACTAAGGAATTTCTATTCTTTAGTTTTGGGAAGAATGCAAATATTGAAGAGTTGTAATTCCATGTCTCAAAATTGAACCAAATTAAGGAATCTCAAATCCTATGAAATATCAATTCTATTCCTCCAACCAAACATGGCCTAAGATTTATAGATTAGAGTAAGGATGATTAATATGTAAATTTTCTGTTAGTGTCTAATGTCTATATCGTATGGATTTAGCAGAATTAAATGCAATTGACAATGTGATATTTTCTGCCTTATTGTTTTGACCATGAGAATATACATACTTAAATCTCTCTCTCTCTCTCTCTCTCTCTCACAAACACACACATATATATGTGTGTGTGTGTGTGAGATTTAAGTTCTAGTTAGCTTCGGGCAAGTCATTATTTTTCTGCTTAAGATATTATAATATTTTAAAATAATTTTTCTACTTGGTCGCATTAATTATTACTAGTATAAAATATACTTTTGGTTGAATGAAATGCATATGCTTTAAAAACACCATATGCACATTGAGAATGCGGTGGTATAATTGTAAATAAATATTGAAGACATAGATTATACATATATGCTATTATATAATTGATGTAACTAAAACTGTACTCGCCAGTGTAGTATGACAAGTTCATCTCCGATGTCGATCTCTCAATGAGTTATTCGGCTTAAATTTATAATTAACTCTAGATTACCAATGAACAAGAAATTAAAACCTAAACATTCTAATACAATTTTAATCAAGTTAAAAGTAAACTAAACATCTATTGTTGAAAATAGCTAAAATGCAATCTAAGGTAACAGATTAAACCTTTGGAATTAAGCAAGTGTTCAATTTTGCATCTCCAGTTTATGTTCACTTTTTCGGAATTAGTTAAGCACAATGAAGAGAGATTTCTATGATTCTCGCCTTTAAATCCCTAATTAACCAAATCAATGACTTAAGTAGTGTCTAATCCAAATTTAATGTACATTGATGATGATGTTTCTAGCAATCTAACCTAACATGTTCATTCCAAATTAAATAAGAGGTGACAAATCAATCATTCAATTTGAAACTAAATAAGCGCAGTAGCAATTGAAAAAGAAATCACACTTCATTAATAATAAAAGAAAATTTCATACAAATTGAGTAGCTAAATAAACACCGAATGAAAATCTAGCCTAACATCGATATTTCAATGATCATATTCATATCAAAAACTAAACTAGACATATTACTGCAGAAATAAATAATAAAAACAAAGTTGCTCCCCAAGAATTTAAAAAATCAGAGCTTGTTGAATGGTTGGTCCATAATTCTTCAAGCCAAATAGATACCAATCTTCAAAGTACGAACTAGCTTGCTTAGGTCAATGCCACAATTCTGTTGGAATCCAATGGAATGTAGAAAAACAGTAGAAGAAAATGATGGTGGTAGATGGTAGAAATCTAAAGCATGAATTTATAACTCCAATAGTCCTAGTTGGTATCTAACTCTTGAAATAATTGTTCTCTCCATAAAATAACATAAAATCGTTCGAAATAGACCCAAGAATCCAAATCCAAGATGAACTCTGCAATTCCAAGTGTAATTTCGAGTTTGCAGAAATCCTGGGCATTGCCCCGCGATTAGCATCATAGGCATGATGCAAATGTGGCTTGGCTAACAACTTGCATTGTCACGGCTGTGATGCTTGTTGCGCTCGTGACAACAATGTTACTTGGTGTGCTAGGCCCTATTCTTGCACGCGTGATAAGTGTTGCGCCCGTGACAGCAATGGTGCTTTTCTGGCTTCGGTTGGGCATTGCGGGCGTGATGCCCATCGCTTCTGCGATGAAGGTTTGGTTGCAAAACTTGTAAGCTGAGTGATCTTCACGACCGTGCTCTTATGAATTTTCACCTAACAATCTTTCTAATTGCTCCTCATTCCACTCTACATAAAAACTCAAAATTAAACATATTAATTACCTAAAAGCACTCTAAAACCTATCATTCATATTCAAAATACCAAATAAAAACACATTAATAAGACACATCAAATTCCCCCATGCTTAGACGTTGCTTGTCCTTAAGTAAAACCTAAGCAAGGAAGAAAGCATAAGCACACAAACAAAACAATCATACTAACAACTTATGCCCCGCTCTCCATTTGAGCTACTTAGAAATGAAGGGAATTCACTTCACATTCAAAAATTTATTACGGAAATCTGAGGCAAAAATGGCAATAAGGGACTGATTCTTGCACCCCTATCCATAGTAGTTTGTCATTCCAAAATATCCACATAGTATAAGAAAATATCAGGAATAAATCCTTATTCATAACCTTAAAAACATTAGTGAACTGCTCCATTAAAGATGAACATTGAAAGTTGTGGCTCCTAAGCCCCAAACTACTACCAAACCATATGCCCTTGGTCTAGGGACAATTCTTAAAGATGTGAATAAGGGTTTCAATAGTGGAGTTACAATAGGGACAAATCAAATCTCTATTAAAACTAATACAAAAAATAAGAGAAATGAAAATAGAGAAAAATTTTCATTCATTGAACTTAGTTGAATGATTACATGAAGTTGCTACTATACTTATAAAAGTAGCCACCATCTACCTATGCCTCTTATAAAATAGAAAAGTTAATTATTAAGTACAAACATATGATCATCATAAGTTAGTTGTGCACAAGTTATAAACTAATTTCAAACTTTACTTATGGAGTAGAAAACCTAGAATTCTATGTCAACAAGCTCTTTTAAATTTTGCTAATACTCCTATCTTATTTGACTCTTTTTACTTTGTTGCTTGTGAATAGTGGAAAAAATATATGAAAATTTTGTTACTTCTTTTTGCTAACAATTTTGGATAAACAATAGTGGTATTGAGTTTTGCTTTTTATCCAAAAGAATTTCAAACTTTTGTGCTATGTTGATAAGTTAATCCTATATTATCTGAAGTCTACGATGAATTAAAAAAAAAATTACACGTGATTCGTTTAACTCTTCTGATTGGGAACAAGTTATGCCACTACTTTCGCTATGAATGGAGATGAGCTCTTAATGATATGTTATCATATGATTGGTGAAAAATGTGAATATAAGGTTCGACATTTACTTCATGAGAAATTTTATGATGTTGAAGTTGTATATAAGAAAAAAGAATGAGATATTTCAATCATACAATGATGTTGTAAGCATTGCAAGCTTGCAGTAGATGAGTCATTAAATGTGGGCGAAGATATATTCCACGTAGAGAATCCTGATCAGTTTATAGGATCACTAGTTGGTAAGGTTGTTTATCAATGTATTGAAGATCTACCATTTGCAACTATATTTAAAAGTTGTGAAACTTATTAAATTAGTTTTTTGAAAGAGTCATGTCCCTATAGAGTTGCAGGAGATTTTCTTAGTGCAAAATATTTTTCAGATCAAATTTCAAATGAGAATGGAAGATTGATGTTTTTGGTCTCATAATACAAACTCATAAACTTTTTCTTGATAAAGGATGTTCATGTGGTTTTATGTTTAATTCAAAGAAGGAGATTATGAGTATGACTTCATTCAGACAAATGAAGCAATTTGAATTTGAGATTCGTGTTTTGGTGTTAAATAAAGCTTTGAAAGAAACAAAAAAGGGTAGTGGGAAAAGAAAAATTCAAAATTTTTAAGTTTCAGATTTTTCACTATAATTATTCTTATAGTTGTTATATAATGATTTGTTTATATTTTTTACAAAGTAATTTATGCCCTGGGTGGTGGCTTTAAATTGCTTAAAAGACTTTGTAATGATCTCAAAAGAAAAGTAAAAGGAAAACTATGATGCATAGTGAAAAAAAATATTGCAGTAACTTTATAGACGTATGTTTTATGGTTAATTGTTTTAATTTATTTATTTTTGCTAATTGGATACATAGATAATATGATTAACTATTAAATAATCTACGCAAGATTTTTCTGTTGATTCTTTTGGGAATAAACAAATTAAGTGGAAAATAGACCCGGCCCCTTAACATTTCTCTCTCATGATTAATAAAAAATCTAAGGAATGGCAAACAAGTTACCCTTAACAAGAATGGTAAACAAGTACACCCTTAACACTAACAATAAGAAGGACAATACACATCCAAGAAACTTCGAATGCTTTTTCCACCAAATTGAAGTATAACGTCATTTGTGTTTAATCCCAAAAGAATCAACAGAAAAACTTTGTGTAAGTTGTTTGACAGTTAATCATATTATCTAAGTATTCAATTAGTAAAAATAAATAAATTAAAACAATTATTCATAAAACATATCTTTGCAAAGTTATTTCAATATTTTTTTTTCTACTATCCATCATAGTTTTCCTTTTCCTTTGGGGTCCTTTATAAGTCTTTTAAGCATTTTAGAATTGTCATCCTAGCAGAAATCACTTTATAAAAAGTATAAATGAATTATTATATAAAAATTGTAAGGATAATGATAGTGAAAAACCTGAACTTTAAAATCTTGAATTTTTCTTTTTCTACTACTTTTTTTTGCTTCTTCCAAAGCTTTATTTAACGTCGAAACATGAATACCAATTCCAAATTGTTTTATTTTTCTAAATGAAGTCATACTTACAATCTCCTTCTTTAAATTAAACACATGACTACCTGAGCATCCTTTAGCAAGAAAAAGTCCATAGGTTTGTATTATAGGACAAAAAACATCAATCTTTCGTCCATGTTTGAATATTTGATTTGAAAAATATTTTGTATTAAGAAAATTCCCTACTTCTATATGGACATGACTCTTTTGAAGAACTAGGTTCATAAGTTTTGCAACTTCTAAATATAGTGGGAAGTTGTGTCTTTTATACTTTGATAAGCAATCTTACTAATTAAAACTGATCTTATAAACCGACCAGAATTTCCTACATGGAATATATCTTTGTGAACATTTAATGACCAATCTATTGTAAGTTTGTCATGCTTACAGTTTTCCTCCTCAACTCATTGTATGATTGCAATATCCCTTTCTTTTTTGTCATATACAACTTTAACATCATAAAATTTCTCATAAAGTAAATGTAAGGTTTTATATTCACATTTTACATGAATCACATGAAAACATGTTAGGAACTCATATCCATTCATAGCGAAACTAGTGTCATGAGTCTTTTTTCCAGTCGAAAGAGTTAAACGAGTCACCTATATAATTTTTTTTAATTCATCGTAGACTTTAGATGATATGGGATTTAACTCTAAACATAGTTTTTTCCTATAATAAACAAAATTAGAATCCATTTAGCACTGAAGTTTTTGGATAAAAAAAAGAAAATTCAATACCATGATTACTTATCCAAAATTGTTAGCAAAAATATGTAACAAAATTTTCATATACTTTTTTCAATATTCACAAGAATTAAAATAAAAAGAGACAAACAAACTAGGAATTTTGATCAACAAAGTACAATTGAGCTTGTTGATATAGAGTTCTACGTTTTCTACTTTAGAAGTAAAGTTTGAAGTTAGTTTATTACTTGTGTATAACTAATTTATGATGATCATATGCTTATACTTGATAATTAACTTTTTTATTTTATAGGAGGCATAGATAGATGACAGTTACTTTTGTAAAACATATAGTAGTAGCTTGATGTAATCTTTCAACTTAGTTCAATGAATGAAATTTATTCTCCATTTTCATTTTTCTTGTTTTTGTATTATGTTTTAATTGTGATTTGAATTGTCCCCATTGTAAATCTATTGTTGAAATTCCTATTCACATCATTAAGAATTCTCTAGATTAAGACCATATGGTTTTGTAGCAGTTTTGGGCTTATGAGTCGCGATTTTCATAACATATCTTTTATGGAGTGGTTCACTAATGTTTTTAAGTTTATGAAGAAGGATTTGTTCCCGATATTTTCTTGTACTGTGTGGAAATTTTGGAATAACATTGCTATAGGTAGGCGTGCAAGAATCAGTGAACCACACGATTAACATGTTTAGGGCTATGCTCGTGAGCTATTCGGGTTTCGGTTCAAAAAAAGCTCGTTCGAAATTATTAACGAGCTCAAGCTCAAATTCGAACTAGAAAACCTTTCTGAGTTCAATACTATTTAGTTTATTAGTTTGCGAATGCGTTCGTTTAAGAGTACGCGAACATGTTTGTTTAAAGACTCGTGAACTTTTCATTTAGAAGCTTGCGAATATGTTTGTTAAAAAGGTATAGAACATGCTCGTTTAAGATTCGTTTATATTATATGTTGTCGAGCTTGAGTTCGAACTTGAATTTGTCATTATTAGTCAAAGAGCCGAACTAGAGCTCTTGTTATTATTAGTTAATAAGCTGAACTTGAGTTAAGCTTGTTAAACATAATAAACGAGCAATTTACGAGCTGAGCTTGAGCTGCTCATGAGCTTAATAATTTTGAAACGAGCCAAACTCGAGCTCAAATATTAAACCTCTAGCATGTGACAAATTTAAACAAACCAAGCCTGAGCTCATTAATATTCAGTTCGGCTTGGTTCGATTATAGTCCTAAACATGTCCTTGTGTTAATTGTATGAGCATGAAAAATTTCATGATGTTTGAATTGTAAAAACTCATATAATAAGGCGTGGTTTTAAGGAAGATTATGCACAATGGATATGATATGGTGTGGTTCTCAATTCAAGTTTTAATAATAATGAATTTGAAAGTCAAGGACAAAATTACTTTGGCCGTAGAGGGAATGATTTAGACTTTGGAGAATAATCAGGTAGATGAGATGATACATGGTACAAAACATTTTGTGAAAAGATCAGAAGACCTTGAGAAATTGTGCTATGATGCTGAGAAGCCTTTGTATCCTAGTTGCACTAAGTTTACAAAGCTGTCCGCCATGTTGAAACTGTAACATCTATGATTTAGGCCCTATAAGTTTATACAAGACTTACACGTGAAGAAATGAGAATAAATAAATAAGTTAATAGTGATAAATGGTCAACACTCTCCTTTATAATGGGCTGCTATATGGGAGAGTTACATTTTTTGTATCAGAGCTCCAGTTTAGGAGGTTCTAGACTTGAGCGGGATATAGGTTTATCATGCATTGCATACATGTGTAGTATCTGATTCTGATAAAACTACTTCTCTATCTACTTGTAGATTATAATGAGATCTGTGTCGGAATCCGAATGTCATGTTCTTAATGAGGAGGGAGACTCATGTGAGGCTGGGGCACACAACTAGCCTAGTATGACAAGCGTTAAGGGCCCAAAGGGAGTTCTAGACTTAAATTAGCCAGCATGACAAGTCGATTTAAGGCCAAATTCCTTTTATGTAGCAGATTGTGGGAGCAATGCTACAACAGACTGGTGATCATGCTGATGCTAAGTAATGGTTGGACTAGATTGAGTTTTCAGGTGCAGCTCCATGAGGAGGACCAATCCAGGTATGCTGTTTCATTACTGTAGTATGATGCCTATGACTAGTGGAATACAATCCTTAGGAGGCCGGTAGTGACAGAGTCGGTCAGTTGGGAAATATGCCTATCAATGACGTACCTCATTTTATTTGCTTGTTTTGATCATCTTAAGGGCCAAACTAAAAGGAACTCAAAACATAAAAGTTGTAGCCTTATGTGTGCTCTAGTTGTCTATTAAATTTCGTATATATTCATCTTGTGTAGGTTGGGTTATTATGAAATTAATCATGACTGTCTTTTAATTGAACTGCTTATGGTGTCTGTGCAGCTCTAGTAAATTCGTATTTATTTTTGGATTGCTTGTAGGCCGAATTAATTCGTATTTAGCCTTGTGTCTTAGCTAAATCTCTGTGGAAGCCACACCTTAAAATATTTTGTATTTTGTGAGTTATGATCATAAAAAGAGATACTGGTCGGTTGTTACTCTAAGTTAAATCAATTACATTCTCTATTAATTGAGGATCTTAGAGACCAAATGAGTAAAAGTAGTAAATATGAAAAATGTTCCAAATTACCTTGCATAAGTGCCCTCAAAGTTTCATAACAAGATAATACACACGTTTAAAGATATGAATTTTTAAAAATGGTATATCAAAACTGTCTGAGGACAGGATGTACATCAAACTTTGAAATTGTACCAAAATTTGTGTAATGGGTCAAAAATTATGAAATTATAGTATGTTATAATTTAATGTGTTAAATTTAATTAGGAACAAGAATCATTTAAATTGAATATACATATAAAAAGTTATAGAGTCAATAGTCTTAAAAGGTTACATTGTTATTTAGGTGAAACTTTAGTTAATTATTTAAAATTCTAACAATGTATTAATCCATATATTTCCAAATTAGGTTTTCAACAAGTAGAAGAGTCACAAAAGTGGGCAAGTTCCAAATTTTGGATTTTTGAAAAAAGTTCCATTAAGGTTTGTACATATAGATATTTTTGTTCGCCTTGATGCATGATTGTGTGTTAATTGATTTAATTATATGCTAAATGATGAATTTTGTGTGGCATGGCAATTTTATGTGTTTTTACATGATTTGTAAATGTGATTAAAGTATATTACTGTCTTTTACATGATTATATCTATAATGAAATATCATATGATTACATAACTGTGATTATGAAAGTGCATTGGTTATGTATGTATAAGATGTATATTAATTATGACAAATAAGAACATATTGAAAATAAATAAATAATAGCTTTATTTGCCTATTTCTCTATCTGAGGGCTAGCTTAGGATAGATGGTGCAACATTAAGGGGAAATATGGTACCGACTTAGTTATGAATTTTAAGGATAGGGAGGCCTAGGCTTGTGGAGCGCCCCGTATCCTATTATATACAGATGATGTTATACTCAGTCAAGCTGACCTAGGCTTGTGGAGCATCCCTATTTCACACCCCGTATCCGGACAGTCCGGGAATGAGATTTGGGCCAATGGTGAATAAATTATAAAATGAAATATGAGAATTAATTATGTATCTTTGAAATAGAGTAAGAAATGATTGTGTGATGTATTATGAAAATGTGTGGATTAGCATAGTGTAATTAGTGAATACGTGATATGAAATGTTAAATTGGAATATTTTGCATAAATTTGGCATGACAAGTTAAATTAATAATTGATATATGTTAGTAAAATATGTTAGTGAACGTGTGATATGATATTTATTGTGAAATATGCTATAAATGTGTCATGCATTTGTGTGATTGCATGAGAGAATTTTAATGCTTTTATATACCACTAAATTAGAGATAGTTTAGCTTGAGTTTTTCTCACGCAGGTTCAGGAGCTTGTAAATAGTAGATTTCGGAAGTTGACAAAGAGAAATGAAAGCCCATCTCAGAAGAGACATTGAGACCTGGTTTGTAGGTCAATGACATTATACTTTTGCATTTTATTTATAATCATGCATGTGGCTAGTGAATATGTCATGTATAAAGTAAATAAACATGTTTTATATTTTGATATGATGATTAGTATATGATTATGAATAAGACTTGTAAACCGTAGATAGGTTTAAATTAGTAATTATGATCAAATGATATATAAATAAATGAAACAATGATATAACATGATAACTAATATAGCACGCTTAATTAGAATTATATATATTTATAGATTAATTTATTAAGAAGAAAAAAAAATATAAATTTTAGACGGGTGTATCCAGTCCGTCTCGTGGCATTCCACTTATATAATGGGATTATTTTTATTATATAAGTGGGGTGTTACATCTAAAAACTGCCTAAGGTAGAAGGCATGGAAAACTTTGAAATTGTACTAAAATTTGTGTAATGGCTAAAAAATTATGAAATTATAGTATGTTATAGTTTAATGTGTTAAATTTAATTAGGAAGAAGAATCATTTAAATTGGATATACATAGAAAAAGTTATAGAGTTAATAGTCCTAAAAGGTTATATTATTACTTAGGAGAAACTTTAGTTAATTATTTAAAATTCTAACAATGTATTAATCCATTATATTTTCAAAGTAGGTCCTCAACAAGTTAAAGAGCCACAAGAGTAGACGAGCATCATATTTTTGTATTTAGGAAAAGCTCCACTGAAGTTTGTACATATAGATATTTTTGTTCGCCATGATACATGATTGTGTGTTAATTGATTTAATTATATGTTAAATGATGGATTTTGTGTGACATGACAATTTTATGTGTTTTTACATGATTTGTAATTGTAATTAAAGTATGTCAATGTTTCTTACATGATTATATCTATAATGAAATATCATATGATTGCATGACTTTGACTGTGAAAGTGCATTGGTTATGTATGTATAAGATGTATAGTAATTATGACAAATAAGAATATATTGAAAATAAATAAATAATAGCTTTATTTGCCCTTTTCTTTAACTGAGAGCTAGCTTAAGATAGATGGTGTATTGTTAAGGGGAAATACGGTACCGATTTAGTTATGAATTCCAAGGATAGGGAGGCCTAGGCTCATGGAGCGCCCTGTATCCTATTATATACAAATGATGTTATACTCAGTCAAGCTGGCTTAGGCTCGCGAAGTGCTTTTGACTGGAGATTTTGGTGAATAGGATAGCTTAGGCTTATGGAGCGTTCCTCTTTCACACCCCGTATCCAGACAGTCTGAAAATAAGATTTGAGCCAATAGTGCATAAACTATAAAATGAAATATGAGAATTAATTATGTATATTTGAAATAGAGTAAGAAATGATTGTATGATGTATTATAAAAATGTTGTGTGAATTAGCATGATATAATTAGTGAACGTGTGATATGGTATGTTAAATGGAATTGTTTGCATAAATTTGGCATGACAAGTTAAATTAATAATTGATATATGTTAGTAAAACATGTTAACCTTGAATATTGACATGCTACTTGTATATATATTGTGAAATATGCTATGAAATATATGTTATGGATTTGTGTGACTGCATGAGAGAACTTTAATGTTATGTACCACTAAGTTAGAAATAGCTTAGCGTGAGTTTCTCGCACACAGGTTCAGGAGCTTGTAGATAATAGATTTTGGAAGTTGCCCAAAGAAGATAAAGCTCATCTAAGAAAAGACATTGAAACTCGGTTTGTGGGTCAATGACATTATGCTTTTGTATTTTGTTTATAATCATGCATGTGGGCTAATAGACTTGTCATTTATAAAGTGAAAGAACATGTTTTATATTTTGATATGATGATTAGTATATGATTATGTATGAGACTTGTAATCCGCATATAGATTTAAATTAGTAGTTGTGATCAAGTGATATGTAAATATATAAAATAATGATATAAGATGATAACTAATATAACATACTTATTTAGAATTGTATATTTATAGATTAATTCATTAATAAGAAAAATAAATAAATTTAGACCGGTTTATCCAGCTAGTCACGTGACATTGCGTTTATATAATGAGGTTTTTTTTATTATATAAGTGGGTGTTACATTAGTTACGAAGAAACATGTGCCTTTGGTTAATGAAAGAATTTTGTCATGTTTGAGCGGTCATATGCTTTACATATATGACTTGGTTAGAATAGATGCTGGATACATGTTTGAAGTTTCTCCTTTGTCCAAATAATTTTCATTTATATGTTGGATACATCGTCCTATGTAAATTTATTTTTCTGGAATATCCTGTACAAGGTAGGAAAAGTATAGGCAATAAGCTAAGTTGGAATTTCATTACGGTAAGAATTTAATTATTACTATTTTCTGGTTTGGTTGAAGTTTTTTTTAGAATTTAACTAAATGATAATTTATTTGTTTTTCCTAAGTGCCTAAAATAAGAAGAAAATATTGAATGTGGATATTAGATAATGAGTTACATATATGAAATTGTAATCAATCATATCATGGATGATGACTGGATAAGATATATTATTTCTAATACTAGCTATGTAATTTAATTTATTTAAAGTATGATTGCTGCATATTGTAATTCTTATCATATTTTCTGTTTCTGTTTGATTTGTTTTGTGGACTTTTAAAGGTGGACTATATGCTCTGAGAAAATATGGATAAATTCGATAAATATGATCCGATTTCTTTGTTAGTGATTGTTTATAAATTTTCAATATCTTAGATTGTGTATGGATGTTGTTTGAGTATTTATTAATTGTGTATGAATATTGTTGAGTATAGATTGCACATTATCTATTTATGAATTTTTGAGTATTATGAATTGGTGTGCATAGATAACATATTGTATAATTTTGTTGCTTGTGAATTTGAGATTTGAATGATGGAAAGCTATTGTAGTTTGTGAGCTGTAATTATAGGATAATTGTAATTATTTGAGGCAAATTGAATATTACGGGTTATGAGTTTTGCATATTAAATCGTAATTATTTAAAAAAATTATTCTTTGTTGTTTTTTAAAAAAACGATAGCAAGAAGTCCACATTGGTTACAAAAAGGTCAATCTTTTGTTGCTGTTTTTCATGAAAGTAGCAAATAGCTGGCAACAACGGTGGTAAAAAGTTAATCCAATTTATACGATCGCATTTGTGGCTTCCTAATAACAATTGCAAAAAGTCAAAAACAACAATCACAAATGACATTTTTCCGTACTAGTGCGTGGCGCATTTATTTCTCAAAAAATCTTTCTGAACTTTTTTTTTTTTTAAGTTGTTTAGCTCGTATTTATGAATTTTATTTATTTATTTATTTTCAATTGCATCATTTATGATTTATCACTTGCAAATATATGATTACGGATAATTTTTTTTACGTACGAATTCATTATTAATTTAAGACATGGATTAATTCCAAAATCAATATAAGCAAGCGTACATAGGATTTATTATTGAATGTGTGGTTCACTTTTGAATTTCAGATATTATTAATATGTTTTTTTTTTTTTGTAAAACAGATGCCAGTTATAAGGAAGATTCGTGTTTTTTTTTTCCTTTCCAATGATGATTATAAATATTTGTTTAACCTAATAATGTATTTGCTATTTTTTTAATGAGCAAAAAAAAAAAAACTTAATTGTTTAACGTAATTGTTTTTTTTTTTTTTAAATTATGTCATTTAGATTATTAATGTTTTATCTCTTAGCATCATAATATTTTGTCTTTTACTGAGTTTTTGCTAATGGGGTGTATATACTATTTAAAATCTATATTTTATAAGTTTGACATGAGTTTTTGTAAATATTTTTTTTATTTATGTTTTGTTATATCATTAAATATTGTAAGGCAAATGACTTAAATATAGAGAGTAAAGAGGAAGAAAAAAATAGGAACATAAATACTTGAGCTTTTCATGGGATTTTATACAAATAAAATAACAACAAATTTGTTACCATATTACCATATAACTGTTATATATATATATACACGTCAATAATGTTTGGCAGTTTGACAAATTAAATCTGATAAAATGTGTGTTGTACAAATTACATTTAAACTTAAAATAAAAATGAAAAAATTACAAAGAGATTTAAATTATATGACAGTGATATATGTCGTATAAGTTTTACATATTTAAGTATTGTTTAAAATTATTAAATGTATCGTAAAAAATATATGATAAGTATACTTATATATAATTAATTACTATCTCTAATTATTATTAAAAAGCTACATGTGGTTCCACAATCACATATTATTATTATTAAAAAGCTACATGTGGTTCCACAATCACATATTATTATTATTATTATTATTATTATTATTATTATTATTATTATTATTATTATTATTATTATTATTATTATGCTCGTCCTTACTAAATGGAAAATTTTCAACGATGATGAAATGATGATCGAAGCATACAATAGGTTCCTTGGGATGTGAGGAGTTCAAAAATACAAGTTTTATGGCTTGAAAGTGAATGGAAACGTTCGATCTACAAGATTCTATGGTGGCTCTGATGAAGGATTTGTACTTCGATCAACCCTCAAATGGCAATGCTCGAAGCTCAAATTATGTAGTCCAAGGTTTTCCAACCATCTGAGTTCATTTCTAATGTCAAAATTGCAAAATCAAGTAGGAAAATAAGAGAAACGGGAGGGCAATTCCGATGCCCAATTTTCGCCTTATTGATATCACAAATCTGGTTAGATTTTGGAAAAACTAATGTCACCAAAGTGATGAGAATGTGTAAAACTAGTTGTGGTTCGATTTTCATGATGACCGAATGTCGTTTGGAACATAATTGGTAATGGTGTAGGGAGAAGGAGAGAAAAAGAAGAAAGAAAAAGAGGGGAAAGAGAGAGAGAGAAGACAAAGAAAGCATAATATATTTAGAAATAGAAAAGGACTAGAGATTATTTTTGGGTTTAATGAGAGTTACTGTTATTTAGGTAATTAAATTTTGTAAGTGGTGAATTGGAGTCTTTTTCTCAATTATCAATTCTCGATAAAAGAAAGGCCCATATCATAATCCTATTGATTAGAATTTAGAACTCATCTCTACTATATTTTCTCATACAATCGTTGAATTTTCTCATACAATCTTCCTCTAAAATCCATTAAAAGGAAGAAGAAACTAATTGTTTTGTCTCCCCAAAATCATCATTTCAAGAAAAATCCAATGACCCGTTCAAAAAACAAAAAGAAGCATATGATTCCATTAATATTACAAATTCTAATCCAATCCAAGATTCATAATAATCTTTGCCTTGAATATCTTTACCGAAAACACACCAACGGCCCAAAGCTCATTCTTTGAATCTTTAAAGCCAAAAGAACACAAAAGATCAAGAAAATAGTTCAGATCTCAGTACATAACTAAGCAACATTTAAATTGGGGCGATCACTTATCAATTCGCTAGTTGGCATAAACATTTTAAGCAGTGGTTGGAGCAACAGTTCATGTTGTGAAGGTTTCATATTTGCATCATTGTAGACAGAGTAATCGAAGAGTGTGGCGATGTCATGGACAACGACGGTTTTAGAGGTGAAGAGGTTAGGATGGGAAAGAAGAGAATCATTGAGAGTAAAATTGGAACTAGAATTATTAATAATGAGGATGGACTTGGAGATGAGCAGTGTCGGAAGACAAGAATCACACTTGAATTGGCGGAGGTCACCAAAGGCTAGCCGTTATGGGACAATATGATAAGGGAAGATGAAAGGATCCATAGTGATTGTGCTGTCAATTAGGGAATTAGAGTCGTCGGCAGGAATGAAAAGGGTGGCATAGAGTGGTAGAGTAGAAGGGTTAGTAATGGAGAGGACGTAGCATAAGGGATGATGTACCTTGTATATATATATATATGTATGTGGATCAATGTTCACATGCAGAAGAGTGGTACTTAGTGTACAAACTTTTAATGACATTCTTTCATTATATTAGTATTCATTTGCATATGAATTGATATAGATCTTAAACTGATTAATGAAAGTTCGTGATATAAAATATAGCATTAAGGAAATCATGATAATTAGATTTCTACCATGTGTAATTATGTTAGTATCTAAATTATTCCTAGTTATAGGATAAAAAAGACGAGACATTGTTGACCTAGATAGACTGACACATATTATACTCCTTGATTGGATCAAGCAGTAGATCTCATAAGCTGTGAGTATGAGATGTTCGGAGTTAGCATGTGAATACTTGCTAAGAAAAGTCAAGTACATTGAATGACTTGCTATGAAACGATCATATGGATTATTTATTCAAATGTCAATGATAATCTTATCATAACAATGGTGCAAGTATCCTTAAACTTGAAGTACTCAAGAATATCTTTGATATTAATTCTATAATTTGACTCTATTCCTTATTGCTTTGTAAAGGTCGCTCATAGGGTGGTGATTGGGTACAAATCGATGTATTCAAAGGTAATTGGGTAACCAACAGAGGATTTATCGCTCTTAATAGGAGTATATATTTATGACTTCTTGTCGGGATCATTACTCGGGAATCTCTGGTTGGAGTGAAAATGTCATGAAAATTGCTTTCAATGACATGTCTAATAGAATAATGAGTTCCAGTGACAAAATCTAATATCACTTGAGCTAGATGTGACGTAGTCAGTCTAATAGGAGCTAACACATAGTTCATGCTTTAAACCGAGTGAAGTATAAAATGGTGAAGGACGAATTGCATAGATATTATCTATGAAAATGTTCATAGTCAAATTACTGACTTTTCGGTCAATTGGAGATCATGATGTGTTGCTAGATAGTACTCATGACTTACTTGATATCAAATGTTCATTCGGGTGGCCAATATAACCAAGAACTTAATGAGTCACACTTTGAAATTGTGAAAGGGAAATAAAATAGTATTGGATGAAATCAAAAAATATAAAAGAATTATTTGGGGTCAGATTGTGGTGAAATTCTGAAAAAATTCTAGAAAAAAATTGTTCGGATGGGTCACAGGCCCGTGCAGGCCTGTACAGTGCATGCTGGCACTAGTGTAGCCCAAATTGGGTCTAAATCATATTTTGGCATTTTTCTCTATTTAGGCAACCCTAGGATGTTTAGCAAATACTTATAAAAAAGGTTTTTTACTAGAAAATTTCCCTTAGCCTCTATGAAAATTAATTGTTAATTTTTCTCTAAGTTTTTTTCTCATGGAACTATTCCCTTATGAGGTTTCCTTTTTCTGGCTTCGTGTGAATTACTGTGAGTTGTCTCATAGAAATTTTCTTTAGCCTCTATGAAAATTAATTGTTAATTTTTCTCTATTTTGGTATGTTGTGGTTTGCAACTGTGACACCCACCTATACAATAGAAAAAATTCTATTATATAGTTGGAATATCACATAATCTAACTGATTAAACAAATCTGTCCGGACTTTTTAATTAATAATTTATTTGATTACACGTCATTGTTTCACATTTATATTATAACTAGTTATAATTATTATTCATATACTAAATATTTACAAACTATCAAATAAATTCTTAATGCATATACAAAACATAAAGTTTCACTCATATGCATGTCCAAAATTTAAAACAAAAATATAAATTAACCAACCCACTAGCTAAATCTTCTGTGTCTCCTCTAATATAGGCTTATATTTCTTCTTTTTTGTCAACTTAATTTTCTACAACCTACAGTCTCCAGTTTCTGCGTGAGGAAAAACTTACGCTAAACTATTTCTAGTTTAGTGGTATATATAAATATTTAAGTTTTTCCAGACAATCACACAATGCATATCTTAAATAAATTATGACACATTAAATTTTTATACGCATGTGAAATATATATATATATATATAAAAGCATGCACATATCCAAATTTTAAATTTTATTCTTCTAATTACTTAAACAAAACTTACAATATACCATTTCACTCAATTAAAATACAACTAATTTATTTAGTTATTTTAATTTTTATTCCATAACTAAATGAGCCTAATTATCATATTTCTTTTAATTATTTATTGACTAATAATTTAGATAGTCTAAGTCTCGTTTCCGGACTGTCTGGATACAAGAAAATAAAGTAGGAGCGTTTGCGGAGCTTTAGCCACCCTACTCGCTATAATCTTAAGTCAATGGCGCTTGCGAAGCTTCAGCCACCTTGACTGCATATAACTACAACAATGTCTAACTAGGGTCAGGAGCACTCGCGGTGCTAAAGCCACCCTGCCCCTAAAATATATTAATATTGGTACCGTAATCCTCCTTAATAGTGCACCATCTGTCCTAAGCTAGTACTTAGATAGAGAAATGAACAATTAAAATTATTAATTATTTATTTTTCATTGTATTGTTATTTTTCAAATCAATATTCATTTTATTTTGACAAAATAACAAATTAATTAAAAATTATATAATAACAGAATATTTTATCATAACTTGCTAATTAAATCAATTCAACATACTTTAAATTAATTTCTCATAATATTAAAATTAGTAAATTTTCATTATATTATCATAATTACTAATATTTTTTTGATGCCAATTATACCATAACATATAATTTCATCATTTTTAAGACATGAATTATGCACACAAATAAGCATGCATTTAGGTGAATAAAAATGCATATACGTATACACTTCAATAGTACCTTTCTGAATCCAAAATCTATAATTTAAAACTCGTTCACTTTTGTTATTCTTCTTCTTCTTGTTTAAGGCCTAATTTGAACATATAATTGATTAATACATTATTAAAATACTTATTCTTAATTTAGTTTAAATAAATAACTAAAGTTTATTCTAAGTATCAATATGACCTTAAAGAATTGTTGATCATATAACTTTTTTTACACTTATCCAATTTGAGTGATTTTTATTTCTAATTAAAATTAACAAATAATACTAAGATATATTAAAATTTCATAAATTTTAAATTATTACACTATTTTTGGTGCAATTCCAAAATTTTTCATGTCTTCTGCCATTGGACAGTTTTGAGACATAAATTTTAAAAATTCATATATTTTAACATGTGGCTTGCAGTATCATGAACCTTTATAGGAACTTAGATGAGATAATTTGAAACATTTTTTATATTTATTACTTTTATCAATTTGGCCTCTAAAGTACTCGATTGATAGTGAAAATGTAACTGGTCCAGCATAGGGCAATAATTAAACAATATCTGTTCTCAAAATCATAACTCACAAAATACACAACTATTTAAGATAAAACATCACCAGAATATACCTAAGACATTTTCCTAACATTTCATATTTAAATATTTACCCAGTTTGGTCTTTAAAGAGTTCAAAGTCGAGTACAAAATTGCTAAGGCTGCATAAGCATAAGGAAACAGCTCACTCAAGAAATAACTATAATTCATTTCACTATAACTCAGCCTACACAACAGGGATTTACACGTAATTTGGTAAATAACTAGAGAACACATAGAGCTACAATTTTTAAGTTTTAAGTTTCCTTTAATTCAGCCTCTAAAATGATCAAAACAAGCCCACACAGTATGGTATCCCATTGATACTTTTCCAGAAACTAGTTTCAACAAATTTTAAATATCTCTTTCTATAGACTAAATCTTGCAAAATTATTTATATATCCATAAACCTAAGACATAAATATACAAATTTTATGTTTAATACATCTTCAAATTCAGTTTTTATTGCCATCAAAATTGAGACACAAAATACTGCCATAACACAACCCTTGTAGCTCCAACAACACATTAACAATGGAGAGAAGAATAACTTACCAAAAATCAAATATTTTGGAGTGATTTTTGCTTCAAATCTTGAGAGAGAGATGAAGAAAGGGGCTGTTGGGTGATAGAAGAAAGAAGAATGGAGAAACTTGGTGGAAAAATGTAGAAGCCACCCTATTTATACTAAAAATTGGTTCCACCGACTTTAGTATGCTGTCTAGAATTTTTTTTTTAGCTGGCCTCTTCTTCTTCTTCTTTTTTTTTTCTTTTATTTATTTATTTATTTATTATTATTATTATTATTA
>CATIWF010025312.1:0-47144 GCA_949630135.1 Balakata baccata
AAAAAATCCTGTTGAGTATGAAGATTCTTATCTCCTTTGGAAGTTGAAGAACTTGATGCTAAATGAAAAGACAAAGAAGAAGAGAAGGACCCAACCAACATGGGCAAAAACAACAGGTACAAGAAAGTCATGTTTATAACCAAAGTTCTGCTCAAGGTATGCATTCACAGCCATTGGTTCTGATTCAGGAATTTCAACTTTGGTTTTGATATCACCAATTTGGGAAGTAAAAATTCCATAAATGGTTCAAGAAACAGGCTGAACAGTTCCATCAACGAAACATAACTTCAACTTTCGCTTCGAGCGCGATCCTCATGGATCAGCTCCATGAGAGATAATTCCTCCCTTTCAGAAGATTAGTGACAAGGGCCATTCCTGGATGATCTGAACTGTGGTGAAAGAGCGGATCGCCATTGACGTAGTCCATCGATCTTGAAGAATCAAAATACAAATTGTTGTCGAAGACTGGTTATAGCTTCAGGAACAACACAGAAAGTAACAAGATGAGTAGAGATCAGTAGATCGATCTTTCCTATTCTGATACCATGAAAATTTCCAGAGCCCTAAGTTTTGTAACTGCCAAACAAGATATCGCAGAAAGAAGACAGAAATGGAATGAAGATGATACTTCATTGAATGTTAGAAACTCTGTTTATATACAATTTAAAAATAGGAAAACCAACTTTCCTGCCAAAGCTAAAAAACTAACAAGCTCTAACAATTTAAACTAGTCTCCATACTCTGCCTTATCTTCGAACAAGCCTCCTTTATTGCAAACCCATAACAGTAGCAGCAGTTTATCACAGCTGAAACTGAAATTAGGATCAGGTAGCAGCTCAAGCTCATCTTCTGAATGTTGAATTTGTACAGAGGCACATGTAGAGGTTACAGAATATAAATTTTATACATATTGATGATTGCATATTCATTGAACTTTTGGTGGAAAAAATACAAATTTCATAAGTTTATTCCCGCATGATTTTATATATATTCACCCTCTTTCTCTCTTTTTTCTTTTTTTTTTTGCATTATCGCCTGTGTGGAGCAGTAATTGATTATGTGTATTATTTTTTTTCCTACAATTGAAATAGCAGCTAAAATTTAGAAATTGAAATAGATATAAAGAATCAAATTTTTTTTTTAAATTTTAAAAATAGAAAGTCTCAGGATATTTTTTATAAAATAACTATTTAAAATAAAGGAATTTGGATAGGACCCTGTCTTTTTACAGAAGACTCCCGAATTCTATCACCAGTTTTAAAAAATTTTGAAAATATAAATTGCAAAAGTTTTGTTTGTGTCTCTAATCCGTAGTTAATAAGTTACTAAAATTCTTTTGTCTGACGCGTTTCCTATGCACGAAATGGACACAAAGTCTTCAATCTCTTACCTTGTCACTGCCCTGCACTTGAAACTGTATGACACTCACTTAAATCATGTTCAATCAAGTCAATTAAAAGTTATTTCGCTAATTCTACATATAAGATAAGACATAGATTAGATTCAGGGCAACGGCAGAATAACCAATAGTATTTGCAAGCACGGTATGATAGTATAATCAAAATAACACATAAATATAATAAGCGATCGCATAAACATGACATCATATCAAAGAGACACAACCATATAAAGAAAGGTACAGAATGAGGAGAAATCGGACTAGTATTTCATTAATATTCGATTGAATATTACAAAAATAGTCAAGTCATTATAGAATGTTTGTGTGGGTAGGAGGCAATCCATAAGGCGAACGGATCCATCAAGCATCCGATCTGAGTAACTAGTCCAATTGATGACTAGTGTCTCCCCTAAAGAGATTAAGAAGCATGTTGAGATCTGGCAGGAAAGAATATGTTGAAACATGATAGTAGAAAATATTAATATATTACAGTCATCACTCCCTTTAAATTATAAAAATATAATTATTTTTAAAAAAATTGTATACCATTTCATTACAAAATTCCTTCAATATTGCAAGACCCCATTACAAGATCACCCTTACAACACGCATCCCTCACAGTTTTGGTTATATTTGTATACTCAATTACATTGTCTGACACGCTTACCTTATAGCTATAGTCAAATAGTCACTTTGCTCCTTTCAAGAAATGTCATTATTATCTCTAAAATTCTGCACGCTTTGACGTTTTTTTAAAGCTAAATGTATAAATTTGTCCCGAAAATATATTTAAAAAGAACGAGTGAATCTCTAAAATATAATTCAATACAATCGTATTTTTAAATTATAGAATCGATCCAATTGAACCTTTTTATCCACCATTAATTTATATCATTGAGTGAATTTGGTTGCCACGTGAACCAATTATATTACAACACGTGTTATGAAATTTTATAAGCAAAATGTATAAATTTGCCTCTAAAATATATCTAAAAGAACAAGTTAGCTCCTAGAGTATGCAATCAGTCCAATTATACTACTAAACTATGAAATTGGTCCAATTGATCTCTTCAAAATTTATCTATTACCTACTGCTAACTCATGCATTGAGTGAACTCAGTTGTCATGTAAAACAATCATATTGCAACACATGTCATAAAAATTTATTTGTTTGAAGTAATTTTGAAAAAAAAAACAGTGTCATTTCGGACATTAAAAATAAAATAATAATAATAAATCAATTATAAAGTAACCAATTTATTCTAAAAACTCTAAATTCTCCTTTTTAAAAAAAGGAAAAAATCAATTTTATCAATCAATTTAGTTGCTAAATTAACAATATAAGAATTAAGTTATAACTATGAAAATTTGCAAGAACAACACCAAAGCAATCATCTTGGCCTACAGAGTATAAACATAGACAATTTTAAAAAATAAAATAAAAATGAGAAGTACTTAAAACAATTAAAATATGTGAATACCCTAAAAAAGAAAGAAGGAAAGCATAAATTTATAGGCTTCGAAGAACTTATAAAGAACAATCAGATATTCAGGCAGACAAATTTAAAGTTAAATTTACTTGAAAAGAAAAAATTAAAAAGAATCAAAATGCTATATAATCAAAAAAATTGTACTAGAGTGAGTTCAGTAGCTGTAGCTAAGATGGATTAGAGGAAAATGAGAGACGGTCTGGGTTATATTTGAACAAACAAATCTTGAAGGGTTCAATTAGACCGATTTCATAGTTTAGGGGTATAATTGAACCGATTGCATACTTTATGTGCTAACATGTTCTTTTAAATATACTTTAGGGACAAATTTGGACCTTTAGCTTATAAATTTTCATGACACGTGTCGCAATATAATTAGTCCACATGACAACTGAATTCACTCAACGACAGAGATTAATAATGGGTAACGACTCTAAACTTAAGGGGTTAAATTGAACTAATTTCATAGTTTATGGATATAACTACACTGAGTCATATTTTAGGGACTGATTCGTTCTTTTGAATATACTTTATGAGCAAATTTAGACATTTGCCCTTTTCTAAATTATAATTCTCAAATTTATTGTTTGAAAACACTAAAAAATAAATTAATCAAATAAATAACACAATTATTATTTTAAGAATATAGAATATTATTTGTTTTTGTATTCTTGTGTTTTCATTTAATATATATAATTTTTATTATATATTTACATTAATT
The DNA here is from genome assembly GCA_949630135.1 of Balakata baccata. Taxonomy (NCBI): domain Eukaryota; kingdom Viridiplantae; phylum Streptophyta; class Magnoliopsida; order Malpighiales; family Euphorbiaceae; genus Balakata; species Balakata baccata. The sequence continues at coordinate 3,611 of CATIWF010025312.1, forward strand.
TTATTTATTTATTTAGTATAAAATACGTTTTGATCTAAAAACATATTTCTTAAGTATTAACCTATCACTCTATATACATATAACCTATATATAGCTAACATATAATGTTTTCTGTTGGGATAAATTCAAACTGTATCATCCATTATAATTTGGTTATATGTAGATTATATATTGACTATCTATGTGTATATGTGGATATAATCTATATACAGTAACATATAACAAATATAAAATACAACTGTCTTATTATTATTATTATTATTATTATGCATTATGAACAGTATTTGAATATTATATGTAAATTGTATTCAACATATTGAAACCAATTATTAAAATAACGGAAATAGAGAGGGGCTCAAAGGAAACTTTGCTATATTTAACTTAAGAAAATTCTCCACTGTATGCGTGTAGGTTTGCATATTAATATTAAAGAACTAATTGTTCTTCCACTTAACCAAAAGTGGCAAGAGAGAGACTACACTCCTCTGCTTGAACCAAACTTAGCTATTCTCTACCATTCCATCTACTTTATTCTTACATTTCTTCTCTCTCTTCTTTGTCTTACTCTCTTTCTTTAAAAGCAACCATTGTTAACTTCTCAAATTCAGCTTCCTTCTCAAACTAGGCACTGGAGACCTCTCGGGAACCATGTTTTATCCGTGAGTTAGGAAATGAATATTACGAAGAAAGAAGTCACTGTAATCCAAGTTCAAGTGAGGCAGAGATCCATCTCATAGAGAATTATAATTTGGAAAACATCGAACCGCAGGGAGCAAAAGTAGAGCGGCCTGCAAAATTTTAGAGATAATAATGACATTTCTTGAAAAGATCAAAGAAACATTTTCTTGAGATAGCCTTTGAAAAAAATAAAATAAAATAGCACCACTCTTTCACGTTTCTATCTTTCTCTCTTCTTTTCCTTTTCCATATCAATCAATTGCAAAATTAAAAAATTAAAAAAAGCAAGCTCCTACACCCTAGCTAGCTAGGTACAATCTACCGCTGTAGTATTTTACATTTTTTTTTCCAACTTCTAAATTTTTCTTATTTTATTTTTGTTTGCAAATTTCATCTTTTCTGATTAATTCATTCAGCCCTAGTTTTCAACTTCCGATCACCCATACACTGCATTCCTAATTGCAACAGGTTTATGCAGTCCTCCATTTGATTTTTTTTTATTTCAAATTTTCTTTTCTCTCTATGTCGTAATCTAGGGGAGTAATCAACTGCTCAAGAAAAAAATTTACCCTTTTTGGCTTTTACTCACTAAGTACTGCATGTATATGCCGATCTCCGCTACCCATTTTCCTCAGGGTCTTTGTCTAGCACTATAAACTTCTTCCCTGTCCCTATTGAACGTTCATGGCGGAGGAAAAAAGAAGTGGACCTTTGGCGAAGGAATCTAATGGGGCGGAAGTGGCAGTAGAAGAAGTAGAAGAAGAATGATTTTTGAAGGTAGAGAGACGTTGAACAAGAAAAGTAGCGGAAGAGGAAGAAGGGGTAGAGAGAAGTGCAGATCTTTGCAGAGCAGGTTAAACTATTAACCAAAATGGGGATTTGGGAAAAAACGAAAGTGAGGATTGAAAAAAAAAAAATCACGGAGGAGATTTGCGAAAATTAAAAAACATGTGGGTGTTTGAGTAAAATTTCTTATCAATTGGGGATCTGGTGTCATTTTTCCTAAAATAAAGAACATAACAAATAAAGAGTCATTGGACATGCTACTTCTACAGTTGTAGATTTGGATTCTCAATTTGCTCAACAGTAACCGTTGTGGATTTGGATTGTCAAATTGTGACTTAAACTACAAAGAAAAATGGTGAATAGCTAGACATTTTAATCATAGATTATATCCGGATCAGGGTCAAAAATGCCAGAGAATTAAATAAATGATTTTTTTTGAAGCAAATGAATTTTTTTTTTAAATAACAATTAGACAGATATAATGACTGATTCGTTTTGTCGCTAAAGTCAGTTGCAGAATTGTGAGCAACCAAGGCTGTAAAAACTGGTCCAGTCAATAAATTGGAAAAAATAACGAGTCACAGGTTTAAGATCGAATTGGGGTCGAACTGGTCTATTTAAAATTCATGCAAAATATAATATTTAACATATTTTCATTACAACAAAATTGGGTTTTAGGGACGACAATGTTCGTCCTTAATAATCAACATTTCGTCGCTAAAATTGTTCCTGGACGAAAAATGATGTCCCCAGCTTCATCGTAGAAGCACCGTCGCTAAAGACTTTGATGAACAAAATACGGATTTCGTCCTTAAAAATTTCATTATTACGACGAAACTGATTTTCGTCCCTAAATATCTTGACAATAGATGACGCAAATTTGGTCACCAAAAGCGCCTCGTCCCTCTTATGAATGCTCATCGCTAATTATTCAATGTTTGGCGGCAATATATAATTTTGTCCCAAAATAATGTTTAGGGACAAATTTTTAGTTTCGTCACTAAATTGTAAGAAATTAAGGAAGACAAACTTTGTCCTTGATAATATTATCGACGACGATTTTTAAATCTTTGGTCGCGAAATAAGAAGTTAATTCTATTGTTCACATTTGATCGAAAAAAGTATATCGTTTTATTCATTAATTGGTTTATATTATTTCATTTTATTTCTTATTCTTTTTCTAACATAAATTATTTTAATTACGCATCATTTTAATCACATCGTCATAGACATATAAAGAGAAACACTAAAAAATTACTGAATATAGAGACATTCCGTTAGCATAACAAGTATTACATGTCATTGTCATCAAGTTTTATCCCTTAGATGATTCTTCACTAAGATTTCTGCAATTTACCAAAAAGTATCATGAAAGCTATGTACCAAAAAGTCTTGATAAAATGCCCACGAATCTGATTGTCCCAATCCCTATACATAACGTACAAGCCATTTATTATATTACAGAGTTAAATTTATAGGATAACTTGAACAAGAAATATCTTGCAGTAAAAACATAAACAAAGCACATGACCACAACACATCATCACTATGGCAAGAATACAAACTTACCTAAGATTGAAAAACTTCCTTGTATGTCCCAATTTTCCTCAAGGCTATGGTAAATTTGGTCATAACAGGACCTATATTAGGAAACATATATAATTGATAAATAACCTACAATTAACAAATTTATTATTTCTCTTTGAGTTTGCAAATGAATATCAGGACAAAATTTAAGCACAGTGCATAGAGAAATACCCAATCAATAAAGCATTGGTCATAACAGGGCCTGCATTAAGAGACAAATGGTATTACATTATCAATGATGGTTATATGATTTTGAGTCCCTCTGGAAGTGCATAGTGCAGAGAGAAGGTGCACTTGATCTAAGTATTGGCTTTCCATAAGTTATTGGTCCTGCTTGAGCACTACAGAAAGACATACTCAATCAATAAAGAAGAAATAATTACTGCAAAAGTGGTCAGGCAAAACCAGTTGCTCTTCAAGCATAAAAAGCTAAACAATAATAAGTTGGATAATATTTTGGTCATAAATCAAGCTTTAAACAATACTCATCAGCTTGTACACAATTTGTTGGGTGAAATTTCAGACTTGAGAGTTAATTCTATGTCTATTTTAGCATGAACCATGAGGCCAAACATGGATAGGGACTAAATTATAAATTCATTGATGTCTAATTCAATTTACTTCCAATTCGGGAACTAATAGTGCAATTGCATCACTACATGCAGTTGATGTGAACACAATGATAGTAAAAATTAAACAAAGAAAGTAGATCAAATGGATTAGGGGAAATTACAACTTCAAGTACACTGTACATGAAGATAATGTAACATGGTGAACAATTGAATTAAGAACCTAATGTTAACTAAGATTACCACGCCGTTCGCTTGTTTCAAGTTCTCTCAAACGATAAGAGCATGATCCGCCATGAAAAAGAGTCAAAGAAGGAAGAAAAATCCAAGGCATTATCTCACTTCTGCTCTTTGAAAACCCCCAAAATACATTTCCGATCTAACAAAAGAACAACGAAAGCAGCAAATTGAGACAGAGTCGCCATGGGTTATTGTGAAAAAGGGGTAAGGATTTGAGTAGTGTTTTTTATTTCTCAGGTAGGAGTATATTAGGTATCTTTTGGTAACAACATAAATATTAAAAGGTTAAAATAGGAAAGACAAGACTATGGGGAACGAAAGTAGTTTGCCTTAAAACAATGTAATAATTTCCTACCTCTAATTTCGTTTTTAATTGTCAAATTTGGTTCCTAATTTCTCTCCTTCCAATTTTTTTCGCTTTCCATGTATCCTAAACTTATTTTGGGAAATGTCTAGGGTAATTAGCAATGATTTTATATTTAGTAGTGCAAGAGAATCATTTAGGGACTAAAATATTTTAGTAGCAAAGAATTTTGTCCCTAAATATAATATTTGTTGCAGTATTTATACATAGTAAAATATAAAGATTATTTAAATTAAACATATTTCATACACAATAATATGTTCAAAATATTAAATATTAAAATTCAAATTAATAAATAAATATATTTCTAAATATTTTTAAGTATATATATATATATATATATATTATTTAAAAGGATTGAAATGCTCGATCCCTGGATTATCAATGACAATGGTTTCAAACCGATGACAATAGTGAAAGACAGGTTGGAAAACATGTCTGAGTGATTTGTGGATTCCTGACAGTTCCAGATGGGATGTTGAGCTCCTAAATGAAATTTTTGAGGGCACATATGTGGAAAATATTTTGAAGCTGCTAGCTGGCCATGAAGGGACCAAAGACAAATTCATCTGGCACTTCGAAAAATTTGGCAAATATCGTGTGAGGTCTAGGTATCAAATTTTTTCAATAAGCAGTTCAACAGTGATGATGATGTGAGGATAGCTCCATGGACTCGGGTCTGGAAACTAAATATTCCACCAAAGGTGAAATCTTTCATTTGGCAGGTCTGTCAAAATTTTCTTCCATCCAGAGATAGACTTTTTTCTAAGGGATTGAGACTGACAATTCATGTGCCTTGTGTAGTGACTACGGTGAGCACATGTTTCATCTCTTTTTGGCATGCCCCTTTGCTGTGCAGTGTTGGGCAGAAGCTCGCATGACTACTATCTCTGTTCACCTAGATGATTTTTCGCAATGGGTGGATAGCATGTTGGCGGTTGATGAGCCAAACTTCAGTGAAAAGTGCTGCATGATTCTCTGGGAAATTTGGAACCGGAGGAACAAAATGGTTTGGAACAAAAATCATGATTCACCTGGGAGATGTATGCGAGCATGTATGAATTTCTTGGAGTCTTTCCAGCAAGCAAATATCGAAACTAGAATGAGCTTCATCCAGAACCAACCTCCCCCACCAATTCGTTGGCTAAAACCTCCACATGGCTAGTTAAAATTGAACATCGATGCTCCTATCAATAAGCAGTCTAGTGAAGTCGGCTTGGGGGTGATTCTCAGGGACGAATTTGGGCTAGGTTTGATATGCAAAATTGATAGATTTGCTGGAAGATGGAGTTCTTTATTGTTCGAAGCGTTCTGCTTGAAGGAAGCCCTTAGCTGAATCAAAACTCGTGCTCTCCAAAATGTAATTGTAGAAATGGATGCCAAGTGCGTGTTTGACGGATTCAATAACTTGAGTGATGATTGGTCAGATTTTGGATCTCTAATTCATAGTTGTTGAGTAATCTAAGAGTCTTGCAACAATGTTTATATTGTCTTTACCAAGAGACAGGCAAATGAAGTAGCTAATGCCCTTGCTGGAGCTGCTTTCTCTTATGCTGGCTCTATGCTTTGGGAAGGGATCCCTCATTTTGTAAGATCTCTTACCTACAAAGATGTAACTGATTTTTAAGTTGAATGTCATTTCCTTCTTTCTTCAAAAAAAAAAAAAAAAAACCATTAAAGGATTGAAGTGCAGGACCTGAACGTTGCTTTCTTGCATAACATAATGATCTCACCTGCAAGGGCAGAAATCAAATAGAAAGAGCTAGACCAATTTCAGAAAATCTTATACAAATATGAACAAAAATGACATAATCCCAATGAAACAATGCATATGAAAGGAGACTTCATAAAATATAAATCTCTGTATACCACTAAAGCCAAAGCTCTGCGCAAACTTTAACATAATTAAAGCTCGCAATTTAACTAACATTAATAATTTGTAGAGTCGGATATTCCCAAATACAACAGCTGTATTATAAACTGCCATCCAAAAATATTAAATAACATTATGGAGATTGAAGCTTGCAATTATCTAACTCACAGCTTTATCATTTTCTGATCCATTATCTTTTCAGTTGTCCACGATTTTGACCACCTAAATTTATTAAAAAGTTGTCCATATATGTATCAAAACCCAATTCATTTTAATAGAAAAAAATCCAAATAAACAGACTTTTTGAAGATTAGTTTTTGATATGACATCTTAAAAAAAATTATATATTTTTTAATTTTTTAAGCAATTAACTTTTGACTTTTTTTTCTTTGATTCGAATCTCGCATGTCATCAAGAAGGTGATGGAATGGTTGGTAGCAGAGCATCCAAACCAAATTAATTTCAGCCAATCTATAATTAAATTGCAAGTTTAAAAATATTATTAATGAATCTTATAAGTGATTATTAGATATTGAATTCATCATATTTGATTTTTATATAAATTTTTAATTTTTTTATTAATTTATTTTATTTTATTATGATATTATATTATATTAATACTAAATTATAAAAGTACATATTTATATCGGGTTCTATCAAATTACTAATTTGTCTATTATTAAAAGTTATATATAAAATAAAAGTAATAAGTACTTTACTTTTGTCTGTCTTCTTATTTCCACTTTTATTAAAAATTAGTTTTTCAAGGCACATAATTAGATATTGGACTTGTCATTAATCACTATTTGGTTTTTATATAATTTTTTTTATTTTTTATTAATTTATTTCATTTTATTATGATATTTTATTTATAATGAACTATAGGAATGTATGTTTATTTCAAATTAATAATTGGATACACACATGGTTTTTAATATTCATAATTATTAAATAAATAATAATAATAATAGTAAATCAATTTTAGTTACTTTTAATTATCATGCAATTAGGTCACATTTAATTTAAATTATAATGGTTATTAATTATATTTGATTATTATACCATACTATGTAAAAAAACTATGTCAGATTTTCTGGTTCATTAATTATCTTGCCCACTATAGTTGTTAATTTATTTAATATATATAAATTATTTTGTCCATTATATTTTTTTACCGTGCCTTCTTAATATTTTTTATTAAATTATTTTTTCTTTCTTTATTAGTTACTAGTTTTTTTATATATTCATTAATGTGTCTTGCACGTATTATTAGATATTAGTCTCATTGTTAATTACTATTTGATTTTTTAAATATTTTTTTTGTTTTCTTACTAATTTGTTTGGTCTTATTTGGAATGTTGGTTAACTAATTAATGTTTGAGCTAAATATAGAGTTATAATGTCGACAATGTTAATAAACTAACTTCATTTCAATATTAATAGAACTTTTGTTTATAAAAAAAGTCATAATGCTACTAATATTTGGGATGGGGCACATTTTTATCTCAAGTATAAAGAGTCATATATAAAATAAAGACATTACATGTGATTATCAAATATTGAACTCGTCATTAATTACCATTTGGTTTTTATATTTTGTTATTAATTTGTTTCGTCTTATTGTGGTATTTTATTCATAGTGAATTATAGGAATATATGTTTATCTTAAATTTTATCAAATTACTAATTTGTTCATTATTAAGTATCATATATAATATAGAGATAATATATACTTTACGATTGTTTTGTTTGTCCCTCTTATTCCTACTTTTATATATGTTATGATTTGATTAAAGGTTGAAACAATCATTAAGGTGCATCACTCGTGATCATTAGATATTTGACTCATATTATAACTCATATAAAAATTACTAATTTATCAATTATTAAGAGTTATATATAAAATAGAGGAAGTAAGTATTTTACAGTCATTTTATCTATTCCTAAATTACTAATTTATCTATTATTAAGAGTCATATAAAATACAGGTAGTAAGTATTTTATGATCCTTTTGTTTGTCTCCCCTATTCCTAATCATCTACATGCAATGCATGTGATTTTTAATAATTGGACTTATCATTGTTAAATAAATATTGTCTAGTAAATTAATTTTAATTAATTTTAATTATCATGTAATTAAGTCACATATAATTTAAATATTAATGGTTGTTAATTATATTTGATTCTTATATTTTTATATAAAAATAAATTATATTATACTTTAACTTGTTTTGTATATGATTAAATAAATTAATTATTGAACTATATAAAAATTATTAAAAAATTATAATTTCTCAAATAACTTTTGAGAATTGTATACAGTATTTTAGAATTAATGTTATACATTATATGCATAGTTGTAATTTAGTTTAGATTTGTCATTATATAAATTTAATATATCAATAAAAATTATTGTTATTGTACTTTGAATAACAACATGCTATTGTTATTTTTTTTACCGTATTTTCCTAATATAATTTTTTTAATTAATAAATTATTAATACTATTTACTAATAAATTAAATTATGGTATTCAAAATGCAATTAGAGGGTTTGTCGTATCTAAGACATGGGCATGCTTTCTTTGCAGAATTATATGCAGTCTTCTATGCAATAAACAAAGCTCAACATTATGGTTGGTGCAATATGTGGATAGAATTTGCCGGTGCCTTGGAAACTAAGGCAAAGATGGTGTAGTTGTTTAGAGCAAATGAAAGTATGCACGCAGTTGTCTCTCATATATACCGTGAAGGAAATGCAGTGGCCAATAAATTAGCTAAATATGGTGCGTTGAATGCTGGTGAGCATTGGTTGAATTCTTGTCCAAAATTCTGTTCAAGAATAGTTTTTGCAGATTATAGTGGTAGAGAGTACTGTAGTTGATTTTGGTTGAACTTTTGTATTTTCTTTTTTATTAATAAAACTTTGAGCCTAAATAGATGATGAATAATGCTGCAATTATGTCAACCTAGTTAAAATAATCCGTGCATTCCTAATTCTTGGCCTCAAATCTTTAAAAAAAAAAATACAATAATGTTGATTTTTTGATAAATTTATCTGTCTGCATATTATTATTATTATTATTTGCAGATTGGATTGGTACCAATTAGATATGATATTCAATCCAATCCACAATTTGTAGATTGAAAATTTTTTTATACAATCCAATCTTCGAATATACAAAAACCAATATAATTCAATCTATAATTGCAGGTTGGATTGGATTGGTTTGATGTTTAATTCTATATATTTTTTACATTTTTTAAATAATATTATTAATATTTCATAAACAAATATCTATAATGTCTCACAAATTTTTAGTTTACTACATAAAGTACATAATATCAAGTCTTATTATAAAAAATTACAATAGAAATTTTCTAAAATAAAGCACAACGACAAATTATAAATATCAAATTACTCCATTGAATATCAATAGCACAAAAAATTCAACATAAATGAGACTGCAACATCAAAAACTACAATAAAAATAAATACAAAAAATTTAGATATTTTAAAGTTGAATTAAGCATAAAAAATAAAAATATCATTTACCTCTTTAATCATTCAATGTTTATCATCAGCAATATCATCATCAACTTTAACATTAGTTGTTAACTGTCCTATGCCTAGATTTTTTTATAAGTAGAGTGTTATAACTTGTTGATCAAAAAAATAATTTCACTTTTTTTTTTTGGAAAAAAAAATTGAAAATTCATCACCTTGAACGATTTTATCAAATTTTTCTATATCATTCAATATTTCTTAAAAGTTTAGAGGGATAGTATTATACTGCAACCAATTTTATAGACATACAAGAGTCTCCACTGTTTTAGGAGCCAATGAACTTCGAAATGGATCAATAATTTTTCTACTTATACTAAAAGCGGATTCCGAGGCAATAGTTGAAATTGGAATTATTAAAACATATCTTGCAATTTTTAAAAGGATAGGAAATTTTGAAGCATTAAGCTTCAATCAATCTAATATAATATATTGTGTTTTTTAACCAATAGTTCACAAAACTTCATCAAATACCTATTTTATTCTCAACCTATGATTCCTCCGCTAATTTTTTTTAGAAATGCGTCATCCATATCACCATTCCCATCATCAATGGAAATTATATTTATAAAATATAAGAATTCTACATTTATAAATAATTTATTAATTTTTTAATTATACAATATACTTTTATATAAATAAATATAATTATCACATTTAACTTTTTTAATAAGATAATAATAAATGTAACGATATATTAAAAATTTATGATTTCAAATTTGCATTATGAATATAAAAAATTAGTATATATATATATATATATATATATATATTGTGCAGATTGGAAATTTAGACTATAGTGTATTAATGAGTTTTGTTATTTAGGTAATATTTTTTTTATTGGCGGTTTTTTATGGGTTTAATGAAATAGAAGTTTATATGGAATATTCGTCTAACAGTGGTTAAGTGGAGTAATTATCTCAATAAAGAAAGGGACCCAGCATCCTCATATTCCTAAAAATAATAGAAAATTTTCACCATTTACTGTTTTTTAATTTTATATTTAAAAATACCAACGTTTTTTTTTCTATTTTAATATTTATTGATTTCAATTTAATTTTTCCATTTTTAAATTTTTTATTTTCAAAATTACCAATGGTGATATTGAGGATACGCGGCACCGAGCAAACTTTGAGTATACTTGTAAGTAATAAATTCTAAGGGAAACATAATAAAATCATCATCATAATATCATCAATATTATAGGATATTGCAGGTTGGTTCAGTTTGGACAGTTTATTATTATTATTATTATTATTATTATTATTATTATTATTAAATGGACCATGAATATTAAATAGATTTATATAAGAAAAAAATTCAAATAACTAAAAATATGAACCATATTCTTTAATGGGTGTTCAAAATATTAAGTATTATAACCGAAAGAAAAAATCTTATTACAATTATTATTTAAAAATTAGTAGCAAAAATCTGAATTTTTTTAATATATAAAATATAGTTACCTAATTATAATAGAATTGAAATTCTAATTAATAAATTATTAATAAATTAAATTATTAAATGACAAAATTTATCCAATTAACTACTACAATCAAGTTGGGCTTTTTGGTAAATTTGTCTATATTTCTATTGCCACTTTTACATATAGTATGATATAATATAATTGATTGAGCTGAATTTTATTTTTTTCAAACCGCAACTTTTAGATTGGATTGAATTTTTTATATTTCAATTTGCAAGCCGATCCGTAATCCTCATACATATATATATTCCAAGTTTTGTTGATTTTAAAACCATTATAAAGTCATTATAATTTGTCATATATGTTATTAAAGTTCAGATTTTATTATGCAAGAATTGGAAGCAAGAAGAAAATTCAAGATCATAGCCACATGTAGCAAAGATGTATATTAGGATATTAATGTATACTCATTATGATACGTGAGTAAAAGTGAAGCTCAAGGTATAAAAGTCAAAAAAGTTGTTTTTTAACAAAGTATTCTAATAAGGTATTCTAATAATATTCTAGGAGCATGCTAATTTTGTACTGACAACTTATCACTAAAAGAAAAAATAACAACTAGTTTTTTTGAAAATATACTCTCTATTGAATAGTTTTTGACATTAGAACTATACATAAATGTTGAAGAAATATTTTAGTTGTTGGAAAATCAAAGATTTCACAAGAGAAATAAGAGAAATGAGCTTTACGTACTCTTCTCAAATCATTTTCCTTCTATTTGAGCTTCATTTGTAGATATCTTTCATATTGACTCTATTTTTTTTTTGGGTAAAATTTGTGTTCTGATCTTGAGGGTAAATTAATTTGTATTTAGTTTATAAATTTGGTTTGAAAACTTAGTGTTTGGTTGTTTAGCACCTAAAAGTAATTTAAGTGTTCTCAAATTTAATTTTGTAAAAACTTGAGTTGGGGTTGTTTAATTAGCAAATAGGTTGGAAAAGTTATTCAAGTGTTTTCGAATTTTAGTTTATAAAAACTTAGGCTTGGATTTGAAAGCATATGCTAGAAAAGTTTAGGGCTGTAATTAACTTAATTCTCACCCTTGAAAAGAATACTTGGTGGAAAGAAAGCTCTCAACACTATAGATATAACAAAGGTGCCGAACTAGTATATATTCAAGTGCATCATACTACTCTCTCTTCTCTTATTCTCAAATTGATATTCTGATTTGTTAAAAATACTTTAATAATTTTTATGTGAAAAAGGTGTACAAAAGTAATTTTCCAAAAACTACTTTGTGCTTAAAGTTGTTTGAAATTTAAATAAAAGAGGTTATATATTTAATAAAAACTTATTTTTAAAGTTAAGAAACATTTTAGATTATAAATTTTGATTTTGTGAAAAAAAAGTTCTAAATTATTATTGAGTGATAATTCTACTCAAATTAGAATACTACTAGTATATTAGTAGAATACTTAGAAACGTGAGTAATTTATACCGGGGCCAAATATTTATATAGCACAAGAAAAATTATATTATTAATTTATAGATTTTATAATCAAATCAAATCATAAGAAATTTTTAGAATTCATATTTTCTTACAATCTAGTATAAATTTTATAAAATTTATAGATTTTAAAATCACTTAATCCAAACAATGAATAATATATATTTTTTTTTTACCTACCACATATGAAAGGAAGACTTCATAAGATATAAAACTCCATGTACCACTGAAGCAAAGGCTATGCACAAACATTAACATAACTGAAGCTCGCAACTTAACTAATATTAATAATTTGTAGAATCGGATATTCCCAAATACAATAGCTGTATTATAAACTACCATCCAAAACTATTAAAAAACCATTATGGAATTGGAGCTTGCAGTTATCTAACTCACAGCTTTATCATTTTCTGACCCATTATCTTTTCGGTTCCCAAACAATTGTCCACGACCACCATACTGATTTTGACCACCTAAACTATTAAAATTTTGTCCATATACGTGTGAAAACCCAATTCATTTTAATAAAAGAAAATCCAAATAAACAGACAAATCTGAAGATTAGCGATGACTCTATGTAGTTGCTGTGGCTGTGGTGTCGCTTGTTGCGATGCCAACAGAAAATCCGATGGAAAAGTACCGATGCAGTTGCGATGCTTGTTTTCTAATATGCGACAACACTATTGAGTCACTTGGGATGTAGATAAATAGGGATGCATGCTTTCCGAGGTTGAGATCAGCTTATCGACGATATATAATAATTTCCATACAAATAATGATAGCATTAGTTGAGGGTGATGGAGAGACCTCTTTGGAGTTTAGAGTCCAAATAAAATAATAATTTAGCAAGTAGAAAAGAGATAAGTTATAATGTGAACTCTCAAAATTTTTTTTACTAATAAAAATAAATTTCACTATTACAATTTAATAATAAATTTACTACCACTCACTCTTTTTACTCTACTACTCACTACTTTGTTCTCTCTACCTTCCTATCACTCAAATGGCTCTTGCTTGATTATTTTGCTATGTCCAAAATGCTTGCTAAAGTGCCTATCTATAGGCATGGAAGAGGCAAAGCAAATGGAGATATGATGGCCAAGTTGTACCTGCCCACACCATGCAAAGTTTAGTTGTAGGTACTAAGTTTGTGGTTTTAATTTAGTCATATGAAATTAATGTTATTTTCTTCTTGGATTGGACTTCGACATAATGAGCTTTAATTAGTGATCATATTTAACACTCTCCCTCATCACTAATTTTTTTCTTTGACATTCTTTCTTGAAGCCATGCAAATTAGCTTTCGAAATTTTTCCATCTTCTCACAATTTAGTCCTTTTGTGAAAATATTTGCTAGTTGATCTTCTGTCTTCACTTGAGACATCTTGATCTCTCCTTTTAAAGATTTATGTCGTATGAAGTAATATTGTAATTCTACATGATTTGTTCTAGTATGAAACACAGAGTTTTCAACTAGGCAGATTGCTTATTGGTTATCATAGTACACTGGTACTGGATAATCAACCGCTTGATGTAAATTTTCCATCAACTGAACTAGCAAAGTGCTCTCTTGTGTTGCCATTGTCGATGCATGATATTCTGTCTTAAATGTTAAAAGTGATACCATTGGTTGCCTTTCACTGCACCAAATAATGGCTTCAGAATCCAGAATAAATACATACCCAGTAGTTGACCTTCGTGTGTCTTAATCACTGGCATAATCAACATCACAATATCCCTCCAACTTACAAGTCATTTCACTTTTATAGAATAAGTCGAGATCAAGTGTTCCTCTAATGTACTCAGAATTCTCATAGCTGCTTTTAAGTGAGGCTTTTTTGGACTTTGCCTGAACCAACTGACAACTCCTACTGCAAATACAATATCAGATCTTATGATTGTCAAATAGATTAAATTGCCAGTTATCTTATGATACATCATTGTATCCTCCAAATTTTTACCTTCTGTCATACTCAATTGAGTTCTCCATTTGTAGAGCAAGAGGTTTGTAGTCATGCAACCCATACTTCTAAAGAAGATATTTGGCATATTTCTGTTGGCACAAGAATAATCCTTCTTTTGTGAATCGAATTGATAGATTTTCTTTTCTATTACTATAGCAAGCTCATTACGACCAAGCCATAGACTCCAAGCAATAGCAAAGAATAGAGTTCACCAAATTTTCTTCTGAAGTAAATTTGTTAGGGATTAGAAAGATTGTTAGGGATCACAACAACTATTACGCCTCACCAACGAAAGAAGAAAAGCCACAACTTCCTAGCAAAAGTGCACTGCAGTAAAACATGTGTAGTTGTCTCTCCAAAGATACCACAGTGAGCACACATATTTGAGGATAGTGAACATGACCCTCTAAAGAAAAGGAAATCAAAAGTAGGCAATCCATCTAGAAAAACAAACCATCTAAATAGCTCTATCTTTGCTGGAAACAAATTAAGCCACACATTAGGGGGCCTAACAATTGCTATATGTCTTAAGCTCATAAAGGATTGGTAAAGAGAACAAACAGTGTACAAACTGCTCTTATTAGTTGTCCAAACCAGCATATCAGATCTAGAATTAGAGATATTCATATGAGCAAGAAGATCGAAGAGATAAGTTACTTATTGGTACTCATGATTATTCAGATCACGAACCCAAGTGAGGGACCATAACCATCTATCCCCTTCCCATCTACCCATATCCAAAATAAAAGCGTAGCTGTTGTTAAAAGGGGCAAACATATCAAGGTAGCCATTATCCAAAGAAAAATGACCAGCTTATTTGTCTAGCAAATTAGTATGCTGTTGTTGTTACCTACTTTAAAAGCAATATTATCTTGAATGCAATAATTTATAAATAGAAGCTATACCACTCTATATAGAAGAGAAATGGTTTTGATTGATGACAGAATCCACCCTACTTATAGCATATTTGCTTCAAATAACTTGAACCCACAACTTCCTATCATCCTCACTTATGTTCCATAATCATTTGAACAAAAGAGCTTTGTTATGAAGGGAGATGTCACAAATACCCAACCCACCACAAGGCTTAGGTTGAATAAGCAGCTCCTAGTTAACCTAATGCATTTTATTTTTAGATCCAACCCCACTCCAAATGAAAGCTTTTATATATTTGTTAATCATATTAGCAACTAACACTGGTATCTTAAAGATAGATAGAAAGTATAATGGGATGGAGGATATACAAGCCTTTATCAGAGGCAACCTACCAACTTAGGAGAGAACCTTACCTTTCCAAAAGGCAAGCTTTTTATGAACTTTAAAAAGAACATGTTTCTAGGTAGAAATGCGTTTCGAGGATGCACCAAAAGACAAATCCAAATAAGTGATAGGCAAATCATCTACTTTGCAGAAAATTGCAGCAGCAGTAAAGGAGATGGTACCATCATTAGCATTAACTCCCATGATAGAGCTTTTATGAAAATTGATATAGAGGCCTGAAGTAAGGGAGAAGCAGTGAAGCAACCATGCAAGATTTGTAAAGTTAAGCAAAAATGGTTTAGAGAAGATGGGCATATCATCCACAAACTATGTATGAGTGACTAAAAGGCCATGGTTGGGGAACTAATAACCTGTTAGCAAACCAAGACTGTGTATTTTAGAGATTAAGATAAAGGTTCCACTCTAATGATAAACAGGAAATGAGATAGAGGACACCCCTGTTTAACACCATTAAAAATCTGGAATTCTTTTGTAGGAGCACCATTGACCAAAATAGAAGATTTGAAATTTGCCAAGCACTCAATAATCTAGTTGCACCATTGAGATCCAAATTCCATGTCAACCATAACATGGATAAAGAAATCCTAACAGATAGAATCAAAAGCTTTTTCAAAATCAACCTTAAAAAGAGCACAAATATCCTTTGTCCTTTTATAAGAATCTATAACCTCACTAGCCACCAGGAAACAATCAAGAATTTGTCTACTAGCAATAAAAGTAGACTGATTTGGTCTTATGACAAAGATGTTGGAGTTTGCACATGCATCTCATACACATTATGCAACAGTAATAAAATTTTATAAACTCTAAGAAGAAGAATCAATCTATGTAGCCATGAACAATTCAAACTATTTAATAACAGAAGTTTATTGCCTTTCAAAATGAGTACCTTTCTTCGATTCTCTTCCTTACCGAGTTGTAGCAAACCATAGTAATTTTTTAGGATCACCTCTGATGGTATCCACACGAAAGGAGAAACAAGAAAACTGTTTAGGGAATGAGTTAGATTAATCTATTATGCTAGCAATAGAATTAATCTTTGAGAGAAGAGGAAATAACTCTTTAATTCTCTATGCAGCAGCTCCTGAAATAGTATAAAAAGTGACTATTTATAGTCCACATCGAATTAGGGTTTGTAACCCTTGATTATATAATCCTAATTAGATTAAAATTCATAATTTGTCACATGTCCAGATGGGGAAACTTATTTCCCGTTCAAGAAACTGCCCATGTCTATCGACTCCCAGTCAGGAAACCACATTTTCCAATCAGGACTTGGTTTTGTTTAAATCCAGTAGTTATTTCCAATTGGGACATTTCTTTTTTTCTAATCGGGACCTGTATCTAGCAATACATCATGATCCCCAATTAGCTAGAAAGTAGTGGTTTAACTACAAACCTTTCCATTGACAATTATTCTTGCAATTCATCCTTTCACCATTCTATACCCCATTTAGTTCAGAGCATGGATTCTATGTTAGCTCCCACTAGATTGACTATGTCACATCTAGTCCGAGTGATATTAGATCTTATACTGAGACTCATTACTTTTACAGACATATCATTGAAGACCATCTTTATGATATTTCTACTGTGTCCAGAGATTCCTAAGTAATGATCTCAACAAGAGGTCATGGGTATACCCTCATTCTGTAACGAGTAGTGAATCTTTTATTGGCTACTCAACTACCTTCGAATATCTCAAGCTATACCCAATCACCACCATATGAGCGACCTCTCCTGAGGCAACAAGGAATAGAGTCAAAATACAGGATTAGTATTCAAGATAACTTTAAGCACCTCAAGTTTAAGGATACTTACACCAAAGCTATGATGAGACTATCACTAACATAGAATAGAAGATCCATGTGATGGTCTCATATCAGGTCATCCAATGAACTTGACTACCTTGGTAAGCATCCACATATTAACTCTAGACAATTCATATTTACAGATTATGAGATCTACTACTTAATCCAATCAAGGAGTATAACAATTGCTAGTCTATCCAGATTAACAATGTCCAATCTTGTTAATCCTATGAGTAGGGACAATTTAGATATAACCATAATTACTCATGTTAGGAATCTCAATATCATGATCCCATCATGATTTCCTTCATGCTATATTTATATCATGGACTTCATCAAATAATTTAAGATCCAATCCATTCATAACACAAATGAATATCAATTAGGTGAAGATGCCTTTATTCATATAAAATGAGTTTGTATAATAAGTGCTAAAGGCGATTGCCTTTAGAGCACCTCTCTAACCTATCCCCACTTGCACTAAGGCTAATCGTCTTTATATCTAATACCATATGCAAGTATATGAGAGTCATACTTCTTTTGGGAAAATGGCTTTATGAACGGATCATCAATATTCTAATCAGTAGGCACTCTTTCTACCTTTATATCACCTTTACCTATGATTTTTCTAATCATATGGTAGTGTCTGAGCACATGTTTGGATCTTTGATGAGATCATAGCTCCTTTACTTGTGCAATGCCTCCATTGTTGTCACAATATAGCTGTATTGGATCAACAATATTAGGAACCACTCCTAGCTCTGTAATAAACTTCCTTATCCAAACTGCTTCCTTGGTTGCCTCAAAAGCTACTATGTACTCTACTTCAGTTATAGAATCTGTAATTGTTTCTTATTTGGAATTTTTCCAACTGACTGCACCACCATTTAGTATGAATATATAACCTGATTGAGATTTGGAGTAATCCCTATCAATTTGGAAGCTGGCATCTGTATACCCGCTTACTTTAAGATCTCCATCTCTATAAACCAAGAATATATCCTTAGTCTTTCTCAAATACTTAAGGATATTCTTGATAGCCACCCAATGACCTTTATTAAGGTCCGATTGATATTTGCTCCTGATACTCATAGCATATGATACATCTGGTCTAGTACATATCATAGTATACATGATTAATCATATAGCCGAAGCATATGATATCAAACTCATTCGGGTCCTCTCGTCTTGTGTTTTTGGATATATAGACTTTGAAAGGGTAATCCCATGCGTCATGGGAATAAATCCTTTCTTAGACTATTCCATGCTAAATCTCCTTAGCATCTTATCTATATATGTAGACTAAGAAAGACCAAACAACATCTTAGATCTATCTCTGTAGATCTTTATCCCCAAGATGTAGGTTGCATCTCTAAGATCTTTCATGGAAAAATTTTTGGAAAGCCAAAATTTAACGGATTGAAGGACTAAGACATCGTTTCCTATAATTAGTATGTCATCTACATACAATATAAGGAAAACGAATGCACTCCCACTAACCTTCTTGTACACACAAGGTTTATCTGGATTTTATAAGAAACCAAACTCTTTGATTGTCTCATCAAATCGGATGTTCCAACTCCTTAAAGCTTGCTTTAATCTATAAATGGATCTTTGAAGCTTGTATACCTTTTCACTATTCTTAGATGTGAAACCCTCTGGTTGTTTCATGTACACATCCTCGGTAAGATTTCCATTCAGGAAAGTCATTTTCACATCAATTTGTCATATCTCATAATCATAATGAGCAGCAATGGCTAGGAGTATTCTAATATGTTTAAGCATAACTACTGGACTAAAAGTCTCTCATAGTCAATCCTTTGTCTTTGACAATAACCCTTAGCTACTACCCTACCTTTATGGGTAACTACATTACCCTCCATATCGGTCTTCTTCTTGAAGACCTATTTGCACCCTATAGGTTTTATCCCTTCGAGTTGGTCAACTAAGGTCTATACCTAGTTTTTGTACCTGGAATCCATTTCTGATTTCATGGCTATTAGCCACTTGTCAGATTCCAAACTATTCAGAACTTCTTTGTATGTAGTGGGCTCATTATCTTTTATGAGCAAGATATCATTCCGATCATATATGAGAAATCCATATCTCTCAAGAGTGGAACGTATCCTACTAGATCTACGAAGATCTTGTGTATCAAAAGGTATAGCTATTACTTCATCTTCATGAGTAAAAGGCTCGGGTTCAGGCAGTTGATCTACGTCTACTATAGCATCTTGAACTTCTTCAAGTTCAATCTTGCTCCCACTATTTCCTTTTAGAAGAAACTATTTCTCTAAGAAGGTAGCATGCTTTGAAACAATTTGTTCCAAAGGATTTTAGAATTAATATCCAATCATTTCTTTAGGATATCCTACAAATAGATATCGGTCAGACTTAGCATTCAGCTTGTCTGACATTGTCCGCTTCACATAAGCTAGACAACCTCATACTTTTATTTGAGAAAGTACAAGCATTTTACCTTTCCATATCTTATATGGAGTAGTATCAATTGTCTTGGAAGGGACTCCATTTAATATATAAATGGAAGTCATTAGTACATAACCCCAAAATGATTTAGGGAGTTCTACTAAGCTTATCATTGATCTTACCATGTCTAATAAGATTCGGTTTCTCCTTTCAGCCACACCATTGTATTGTGGTGTAAAAGGTAGAGTCTATTGAAATAAAATCTCATTATCCCTAAGATAAACCTGAAACTCTTGGCTCAAGTATTTACCACCTCGATTAGATCTAAGTGTTTTAATATTTCTGGCAAGCTGTTTTGCTACTTCATGTCTAAATTCTTTGAATATTTCAAATGCATCAGACTTGTATCTCATGAGATATATATACCCAAATCGTGAATAGTCATCAATAAAGGTAATGAAGTGGGGATAACCACCTCTAGCGTGTATAGACATTAGGCCATATACATCTGAATGTATTGGGTCCAATATCCCAATGGCATGTTCACCCTTTCCACTAAAAGGTGATTTTGTCATCTTGCATAATAGACAAGATTCACAAGTGTCATATGATTCATAATCAGATGACCCTAAACTATCGTCTTTATATTTTTTATTAATGCGCCTCTCATTTACATGGCCAATGCGACAATGCCACACGTATGATGGTTTGGGTTTATCCATTTTTATTCTTTTGTTATTGTCATTGATTTTGTAAATAGAACTAGACATATCAAAAATATAATTTCTATTGCACAAAGTTCCAGTACTATAAAGAATGTCATTTAATATTATTAAGCAACCATTGCTATTAATTGTTAAATCAAATGCACTTCTATTCAAACTGGAAACATAAATTATATTCTTAGTCAATGTTGGAACATAAAAGCAATTATCTGATTCTATTACAAGCCCACTTGGAAGGGCCAAAACATACGTTCCTACAACTAAGGCAGTAACTCTTGCTCCATTGTCAACATATAGGTCTGACTTTGCTCCATTGTCAACACATAGGTCTGACTCTTTCTTTTTGAGCTGTCTACTATTCCTTAGGCCATGCATATTAGTACATATATGTGAGCCACATTCGGTATCCAATACCCAAATGTTATTATTAGAAATAGTATGGATATCAATGATGAAATACCTGAAGTAGATGGGGCATCAGATGCCTTTTTCTTTAAGGACTCCAAATAGGCCTTACAATTCCTCTTCCAATGGTCATCCTTGCCACAATAGAAACAAGTCCCTTTTGGGGCAATCTCTTTGGCCTTCATCTTTGCCACATCTCCCTTAGGCTTTATGGACTTCTTCTTCTTATTGTTCTTTTTCTTTGTACTAGAAGAGTCTATCAACATTACAGCCTTACTGTCCTTCTTAACATATGACTCAGTTGTTATGAGCATGTTGATCAACTTGGTAACAGTGGTGGAAATATGGTTTATCCTATAGTTAAGAATAAAATGCGCATAACTATTGATCAAACCACTGAGTATTAAGTCTATACTTAATTCATGGTCCATCACAAATCCCAAGGCAGCCAACCTCTTAATGTAGCTATTCATCTCTAATGCATATTGCACTAGAGATGTCTCTCAATCATCTTGGAGCTGAAGAGCAGCTTATAAATGTCGAACCTTTCAGATTGTGCTTGATCATCAAAAAGCTCCCTAAGATGATAGACTATGGTATATACATCCATAGCCTCATGCTGCTTATGTAACTTAGATAACATAGTAGCAAGCATGATACAGCTTGCCATCTCACTATTATTGAGATGCTTTTTATAAGCCTTCTAAACCTCTTAAGAAGCATCAGCAGCTGGGGAATCGGGAAGTGGCTCATCCAAGACATAGCCTATCTTCTCATATTTGAGAACAAATTTCAAATTTCTAAGCCAGTCTAGGAAATTAAATCTAGTTAACTTATTTGACTTCATTAAAGATCACAAATTCACACTTGTAGTCATGATGATGATTCTAGCAACCTAGATGTAAAATAGATCATGTTAGATAATGTACATGAATGCATTAAATTAGGTCTTTATAAAATGTATTATGGCTCCCACTATTTTATTACAAATCCATAGCCCTCACTATGAACTCAAAAGAACCGTTGGAAGTTCTCCTAGTGGGTCGGTATCCAATTTCAACTTAAGAAAAACCTTGAGTCAGCTCAATAAGCCTTCTTAGGTCAAATTGGTAGGTATTTGATCCAAACCAATTGCAATTCACATGCAACTACTGAATTTTGCTATCCACTAACTGATGAGTGCACAAATCATTAGGCTATCAACTCTTGACTTGTGTATATCTCATATACACTTATCCAACATCACCTCTAATTTACATTGACCTTGAGTCAGCTCAACAAATCAATGAAATCAGTTAAGACCAGCCCATTAATCATGTAATCATGTTTCAATGGTTCGAACATATTCTTCTAGAGTGAGCTTGAGTTAGTTCAACAATCCAATATCTAGAAGAACCCTGGTCCTCCCCATATTAATGGAAGACGTTAGTCTTAATTATTATTTATTGAGGGATTTCATTAATTATGTCTCATCATATTATAACATGCATAACATACATCCATTCATCGCTTAGACATACATTTGATAGTTACTTTAACTATATGGAATAATTATGGACAATCTAACATCAATTTCTCGAGCCATAAAAGGATTGACTAGGTCTAATCTATGTAGATGCATGAATTACAACCCAAATAGAAATCAAATTCCTATTTCTAAGTCTTCTTATTTTATGGCACTATCTATTTGCTTATTGCTCTTTTTGCATCTTCATTCTATCATAATCCTATGTAACCTGATTACATTATTCAAAATAAAATATCTCAATTTACATTTGAGGGGAGTGAGATGAGAAGAAAAGAGAAATACATGAGAAGGAAAAGAGAGGCAGGGACACGCAAACTCGATTTACCATAAAATAGAATAATCATGCATGCTCAATCATATTGGTCAAATCCATAATCATTCATCATGCATTGTCATTCACCCTTAACATGCATTCTCTAATGCAAAAAATAAAGATAATAATAAAAAGACATATTTGGATTTTTCAGTTTTGATGTACTATTTAACATATCTATTTTAAATAAAATGTATGTTAAATAGGAAATCTCTTGTAAATAAGGTGATTATGCTATTTAGGTAAATAATCAATCATATTGATTTTTGCTTAAAACTTGTCAAATTTGTTACTTCTGAAATGGTAAGTGGTTCCCAAATTGAATTAAATTCCTTAATCACATTTAGAAATTAAATATCAATTATTCATAAATTAATTCACAATTAATTTCATATTTTATGATACTGAAATAACAAAACAATTTAATTATTGATCATATGCCATTAATTAGTCATACTAAAATTAAATTAGTTCAGTCTATTTAATTCAAAATTAATTCTCAAACTTCCATAAATAATAATTATCTATCCAGGTATTTATAGATCAGTTCAAGCCAACATGAAGTACAATTTCAGACTAGTAAGCCAATCACAAAATACCAAAACCGAATCATATCTATATCTAGAATTAGATGAGACTATAACGGAACCAAAATAATTCTAGGTATATAATCAGTATCTATAAACATCAAAAATATCATATATTCATCCAAAGAAATCACCAAAAATAAAATAAAATTTAACTATTGTTTCCAGACATGAGTCCCGATAGAGAAACCTCTTTTTTGGTAGGGAATTTCATGTCTGCAGAATTAAAAACGATTTTAATCTTGTGTTTGTTTCTATCCAATGCCCAAAACACATACTCAACAAGTTTTGACATATACCAGTTATCTCATAATTGATTTTAGAGAACTAGAAACGTGGAAGAAACAAATCAAATATTAATATTATTTCAAGAACCCTAACATTGATAAAACAAAGCATAAAACGAAAATTAACTATACAAACTCTTTTGTATCGGTTTCAACTCGTTTAACACATTCTCTAATCATATTAGAGCATCATATGTATGGATAGAAAACCAAAACTTTCTTAATCAAAATCATATTTTAACTAAAGGAATCCAAAATACCGTTTTCAATTAATCACATTAATTCTTCAATCAAAATTGTTCATGGCAATCATAGGGAGGCTCTAATACCACTGTTGGAGTTTGCATATGCATCTCATATACTTTACAATGCGGAAATAAAATTTTACAAACTCCAAGAAGAAGAATCAACATATGTAGCCATGAATAATTAAAATTATCTAATAGTAGAAGTTTATTATATTTCAAAACGAGTACCCATTCTTCGATTCTCTTCCTTACTGGGTTGTAGCAAACCATAGTAATCCTTTAGGATCACCTCTGATGGTATCCACGCAAAGGGAGAAATGAGAAAACCATTTAGGGAATGGGTTGGATTAATCTATTGTGGTAGAGGAGAGGAATTAACTCTTAATTCTCTATGTAGTAGCTCCTGAAATAGTCTGAAAGAGGACTATTTATAGTCCACAATGAATTAGGGTTTGTAATCCTTGATTATAGAATCCTAAGCAGATTAAAATTCCTAAATCTATCACATGTCCCAATCGGAAAATTTATTTCCCGCTTGGGAAATTGCCCATGTCGAATGAGTCCCGGTCAGGAAACCATCTTTTCCGGTCGGGACTTGGTTCTATTTAAATCCAATAGTTATTTCCAATCAGGACATTGGATCCGATCCAAGATCTCATTTCACTTCTCCTGCACACCTTCAATGCGTGTGACCCATTAGGTTCCCGACTATGTTGGCCACTCAAATTAACACTTAATCTCGAGCAGTATTTAGCAACACATCATGATCTCCAATTAGCTAAAAAGTAGTAGTTTAACTACAAACTTTTCCATTGACAATTATTATTGCAATTCGTCCTATCACCATTCTATACCCTACTCATTTTAGAGCATGGACTTTGTGTTTGCTCCCACTAGACTGACTATGTCACATCTAGTTCGAGTGATGTTAGATCTTGTCCTAAGATTCATTACTTTTACAGATATATCATTGAAGACTATCTTCATGATATTTCTACTCTAGCTAGAGATTCCTAAGTAATGATATCGACAAGAGACCATAGATATACCCTCCTTCTGTAAGGAGTGGTGAATCTTTTGTTGACTACTCAACTACCTTTGAATACCTTAAATTATACCCAATCACCACCCTATGAGCGACCTCTCCTGAGGCAATAAGGAATTAAGTCAAAGTATAGTATTAGTATTCAAGATAACTTTGAGCATAATATGATGGTCTCATATAAGGTCATCCAATGAACTTGACTACCTTAGCAAGCATTCACATGTTAACTTTAGACAACTCATGTCTACAACTTGATCCAATAAAGGAATATAACATGTGCTAGTCTATCCAAATTAACAATATCTAGTCTTGTTAATCCTATAACTAGGGACAGTTTAGATATAACTATAATTACACATGATAGGAATCTTAATATCATGATCTCATCATAATTTCCTTCATGCTATGTTTATATCATGGACTTCATCAATTAATTTAAGATCCAATCCATTCATAACATAAATGAATATCAATTAGGTGAAGGTGTCTTTATTCATATAAAATGAGTTTGTACAATAAGTGATAAAATTGATTGCCTTTAGAGCACTTTTATGACAAAAGATGATGACTGACTTCAAATGATTGGCTAGCAATTTTGCCACAGTTTTATAAAGCTAATGCACAAAGGAAATAGACCTGAATTCCTCTACTTTGACAATGCCTGCCTTCTTAGGCATAAGTGTAATAAAAGCACGTTTAATATCATTTGGAAGCTTTGCAGATAGGTAGAAGTGATTGATCATTTCCCAAACATCCTGCTTGATGAAATGCCAAGCCCTTTTATAGAAGTAAAAGTTTACACCATTTAGGGCAGGAGATTTGGAGGACTCATATAACTAGACAACATTTTTTACTTCCTCCATGATAAAAGGCTTTTCTAAATCTTGGGCATTAAGATTTAAATTTGAAATAAAAGCTGAGACAGAAGTACCTGTATTGAATCTGCTAGAGAAGTGATTATAGAAAGCCTGAGAGATAGTTGCTTGATCATGATAGACAGAGTTACCATCAATAATTTGTAGAATATAATTCCAAAAAGTCTACTCGAAGCATGAATGTGAAAGAAACATGTATTTCTATCACCCAATTTACACCATGAAATCTGAGATTTTTGTCACCAAATAAACTCAAGTTGCTTGGATCATAACTGAAGATCAGATTTGACAAAATCAAGATGAATCTCTTCAGAAGCACTTACTGGCCGAGAATCAGAGATGACATCAAAGAGTTGAACTTGGTTCTCAAGATTATTGACCTTGAGGTTGAGATCTCCGTACACAAATTTGTTTTAATTAGAGAGGAAGCATTTAAGATGTCTTAGCTTAGAGTGGAGCGGAGAAAGTTCAATTTGGACAATATTATCTTTATAAATTTTATTAATTGTAAAATATTTATGTCCTCAAAATTAATTTTTTATTCAATAAATTATGTATAGTTATAAATATAAAAAATATTATAAATAATAGTTAAACTAGTAATTTTTATTTTTAAATGTTAAAAATATAAAATATATTTTTAATATATATATATATATATACTAAGTATACTAAGTATGAATTATATTTACCAGGTGCATTCTTGATTCTTTGCCTCAATCTTTATATACAAAATTATGAATTATATTAAATTAATTGATTTTATTTATAAATTATATATATATATATATATTGTATTTAAATTTTTATTTATAATTGATTATATTTTATTATTTTAATTATATAAAATAATTATTTTGTTTATTTATACATCATTTAAAATATAAATTTTAAATAAAATAAATTATATCATATCGGTAATTTTGCATTGTACTGGCAACAACTCAATTAGTTTTATGAAAAATCAACGTCAATATGATATCAGCTACCAATTATCAACTAATTACAACTATTAGCTAGCAATTGCACTTAATAGCTGAACGAATTTAGCTAAAGTGTGAAAATCTCATTTCGAAATATAAACCTAAGAACCACCTAATCAAATGTAATAATTAAAAGGAAAAGTGAGAGCAAACGTCAAAAAACATGAGGCATGATGAACAAGATATTCTTATCAGGCTGCATAGCAACAATGAAGGAAGGTTGTACTGATTTACAATTAGTGATTATCTTGTTCATCATGCCCCATGTTTTTTGAAGTTTGCTCTCACTTTTCCTTTTAATTGTTATATTTGATTAGGTGGTTCTTTGGTTTAAATTTCAAATTGAGATTTTCATACTTTGGCCAAATTGGTTCAACTATTGAGTGTAGCAGCTACCTAATAGTTGTAATTACCTGATAATTTGTAGTTGATGTTTGATAAAACTAATTCATGAGTTGATGATGATACAATGCAAAATTACTAATAGGATATAATTTATTTTAATTTAAAAAATATATTTCTATATGATGTATAAATAAACAAAATAATTATATATATATATATATATCTATTAAAAAAAACTCCAAATATATGAAATTGTTTGTGCAATATATAAGAAAATTATTAATCGATTTAGTCATTTCATAGAACAACAATATAAAAAAAATATAATATATATATATATATATAGTTACCTGGTCATAATAGAATTGAAATTCTAATTAATAAATTATTAATACTATATTAAATGATAAAATTAACTCGATTAATTAATACAATTAAATTAAAGTGTAATTATATTTGTCATGGATTTTATAAGGCTAGTTATTTTTGAGTATTCATTCTTATCCTTTCTCCAATGGTTTGAATTCTTTGGGATGAATATGATATATATTTATTGTGCCTCAAAGTTTTAGGAACTCACGGTAAAAAAAAATAGATAAGATAATTTGTATATAATAAATAAATTATCAACTATAATGGATAAGAAAATTTGGTATAATTTTTTTATATATAATATAATATAAAAGTCAAATATAATTAACAACTATTAGTACTTAAATGTAACTTAATTACATCATATCATAATTATCATACTATATATATATATATATATTACCTCTTGCAACATTTGAGGTCGAAATATTTGATTTATGAAGAGGTATGGTCGAGTAAAATTTTTATGTTTGGGGTCAAGTTTAATGTTGTAATAGATACAAATCATGTGTTAATAGAATTATGAGACTAATAACAAAGTACATTAGAATTTATTAAGCGTTAAAGTGAGCTTTTTTTCCAAAACGGTGCACACAAACTTTTTCCCAACTTAGGGATCTCTAAAAGGAAATTTCCATTTTAGGGTCCTCAGACTCCAAAATTTGGCGAGCTTGGCAATGTCCACTCAATGGAGAAGCGGACTGCTTCAGTCCACTATTAGAGAAAGCGAACAGTGCTGTCCGCATCTTCAAGAAGTGGACAGCATTCTAATGCATGGGCCAACTCTTTAGGTCACTATGCCTTTCCTGCCAAAACTCTTGTGGGCGCTGTGCTTTTGAACTGATGTCCGCATATTGAATGTGTGGACAGCCAATTTTTGATTATATACGGAGAAAGCCGACAGCATGTCTGGAAAATCAGCACCTCCACGTTATCAAATTTGACCCTAAAACGGAAAAAAAAAAATTCAAAATGGCTTAAAACTGGAATTTGTAAATTTTGCATCTTAAAACAAGAAATACTTTGTCAAAGATCCCAAAAAAGGGAAAAAGTCTTCTTAAAGTTGTAAGTAATTTAAACACAGTATGCAACACAAGACACACATTCCATAAGCAGTAAAAAGTTAGTAATAATTTTAAAGTGCTTGCTACTTCTATTTTATATATGATTCTTAATAAGACTTAATTTTATCTATGGTCACTTAATTTTGATATTATTGCAATAAAGTCACATAATTTTTTTTTATCATAAAAGTCATTTAATTATAGTTTAATTTTAGTAAAATGACTTTTGACAATTTTTCAGCAATTAACAATTAGAAAAATCGTGTTAGCATATCAGTTAATACATAAGACACACCACATCACTGCACGGATCAAATATATATATATATATATTTCAGCATCCACGTCAGTACCATAAATAGTATCAACTAGAATGCTAGAACTGTATCTAACTTGTACAGTCTGTTCTATTTGACTTGTGTGTCTCATGTGTCAACTAGGATACTAGCACGGCTTTTTTTTTTTGTTAATTGCTGAAATTTCATTGAAAGTGACTTTACTGAAATTAAACCATAGTTAAGTGACTTTTATGATACAAAAAAATTATGTGACTTTATTGCAATAATATCAAAGTTAGGTGACTATATATGAAATTAATCATTATTAATAATTGACAAATTAGTAATCTTCATATGAGTTATAATACGAATTTAATATCTAATAATAACGTGTAACACATGTTAATAATTGTTTCAACTCTTAATCAAACCATAACAAGCAAATTGACTATAGAGAGTATTTACTATTTCTATTTTATATATAAATTTTAATAATGGACAAATTAGTAATTTGATGAAATTTGATATAAATATAACTTATATAATTCATTATGAATAAAATGTTATAATAAGACAAAACAAATTAATAAAAAAGCAAAAAGATTATATAAAAACTAAATGGTGATTAATAATGAGTTTAATACATAATAATCACGCACAATACCTCTATTTTATATATAATTTTTAATATTTGAGGTAAACATATGTTTCATCCCGAATATAGTAGCATTATGATTTTATATATGAATAAGAGTAATATTATTGAAATGGAGTTAACAAAAAAATTATATAAAAATCAAATGGTGATTAATGACGAATCCAATATATAAACAAAAGTTTTATTAATATTGAAATAGTGTTAGCTTATTAATATTATTGTGACACTATAATTATATATTTAGCTCGAGCATTAATTATTTAACATTTCAAATAAGACAAAATAAATTAATAAAAAAACAAAACAAATTATATAAAAAACAAACAGTGATTAATGACAAGTCTAATATCTAATAAATGAAAAATTAGTATTATAAAAATTATATTAAATATATCATCCTAATATAATAAATATATCCACTTTTATCATCTAACATTCCATTATTATACATATATACATATTAGATAATTAATAATTATATTATATATAATAATTATATATTATAACATGTCATTTGATAAAAAGAACAAAGCTATAAAGAGAAAGAAAAATGATAATCTACAAGATTTTTTTGGAACACTATTTATACAAATTTTTTATTTGGGAGATTATAATTTAACTTTTTTCTTTAATAAACTATTTTACCAAACAAAAATTATTTTATAGTCAAACTAAATTATAATATATATTATAATCTAATTTGCTGTTTAAAAAAAAACAAATATACTTAAATTAAATTTTTTTGTTAGTATATTGTTTTGTTTAGTGATAGGAATTTATTAGTTTTTGTCTCTATTTGTCACTATATTGATAAATTCTTATAGTGACATTTTTTTTTTAAGATGACACATCATTATTAGATAAAAAGGATAATTTATAAAATTAAAGAATATTATTATTTAAAATTCGAATCATTAAATTATTTTGAAAAATTAAAAAATATTTTTTTGAAACAATTAAATAATTATTTTAAACCGGACAAAACTCAAAAGACGTTCTAAATTGTTGATTACGTCGGTAACTTTTTTGGATGGGTTGCAATTTTGGAATATATTTCTGCAATTTCCATAAAGAAAACATTATGCTTTATTTGGATTAAGAGATTTTAAAATTTATAAATTTCATAAAATATATACATTTTAATTATATGAATTGTAAAACTCATAAATTATAAAAATTTTATTGTCTAGTTTGAATATAAATCTATGGATTGATGATTTAATTACTTTTACACTTATGACCACAATCCATGAATTTAACAATTCATTTCTAATTTTACCCTTTATTAAAATATTGATAATTTATTATTAATTTAGCATATATAATTAATTCCACTACATACTCAAAAATTTTAAAAATAAAATTAGTTATTTTAAGAGTTGAAAAATAATAAAAAATTATTATACATTATAATGTTTAATTATATAGCTAAAAAATATTTTTTACTAATAATTTAATAATAATAATAATAATAAGTTGAAATTAAAAGAAAAATAATTTTTTTTTATTATGAACAATAGTTTTGGAATATTATTAATTTATTAGAAACAATTTTGAAATTAAAAAAAAAAAAATTATTAACAATCTTTCATTGATTAAAGCCCATTGGTTTTGAAATTTCTCATCTAGGAGGCAGGATAAAAATGAAGGATTTGGATAGATGATAGATTTTTCAAAATTCATAAATTTTAATCTTTTTTTAAGTAGTCAAATAATGTATTTAACATAAATCTATAAATTGTTCAAAATTTCTCATTTAAAATCTCTCAATCCAACGCATATTTTAGACAAAGTAAGAACTGAGAAAATAAGTAAATTATACTAATAGTACTTCAACTTATTAATATGTAACAATTTAGTACTTTAACTTTAATTTGTAATAAAAAACTACTTTTATTTTAATTTTGTAATACAAAACTAAATAAGTCCATTTCCGATAATCGAGTTAGAGGAAGAATGATGTGACATTTCCCATAGCATTTCCACGTAAACAAAATAAGTCCCAAAAAATTCTCATTTCCTTTACTTTCTATCATTTTCTTATATTATTTTCTCTCAAACCAAATTAAATTTCCTGAATCCAAACACTCTCTCAACATCAACTCCAATCTTCCTACATATTACTTTTACTTGAAGATTGATGGTTAATGCATGTATTTTTCCCCAAAATAAAATTTATAAAGATAATATTGTCTAAATTGAAAATAATATTAAAACAGCTACTGATTGGAATAATTATTAAATTCCCATTTAGCAGCTGTTTGACATGAGACAACTGTCAACTACTAAAAATAACTAAACCAAACACCTCCTTTCTTTGGCTAGTGCATCGAAAAAAATAGAGTTAAAGGTCATAAATTCAATTAGGATTCAACTTGTTACATTAAAATTTTTTCAAAAAATAATATTTTACATATTTTATTTGAAAGATATCAGTATTTTATTTAACATTATAATTTCCTATGCATCAAGAGCGGAATAAATTAAAGTAAGATTGTTACTTGTTGGAATATAGTTCTTTTCTTTTTTGTAAATTACTGTAATTCCTCTTAAATTTTATTGAATATATTAGTTGGTCTCTTTATTTCTAGAAATATATTATGAAGTCCATTCGATTTGGTTCAATATACTCTATAGTCATTCCATT
Source organism: Balakata baccata (assembly GCA_949630135.1). NCBI lineage: Eukaryota > Viridiplantae > Streptophyta > Magnoliopsida > Malpighiales > Euphorbiaceae > Balakata > Balakata baccata. The sequence continues at coordinate 36,047 of CATIWF010025312.1, forward strand.
AATTTTTTCCATTACATATCAACAAAATATCAAATTTGCCCTTATTTTTTTCTTAAAAACACAAAAAATATCAAAAAATTTTAATGTTATCAATTTTATACAAAAATATCAAATTTGTCTTTCTTTTTTAATATTGTATTTTTTAAATTAACAAAATGTCAAATTTATCAAAAAATAAATAAGGATATTTTTTATATTGTTTTAGTTGACTAACAGACTATTGGATTTAAAAGTAATAGATGATTTTTTTAGTTATTGGAACCAAAGCTAAGAGATTTTAAAATATATTTCAAAAAATGAAAGAACTAACTAGTATATTTAACTAAATTTTAAGAATGTATTAATAATTTACCTTTTTTTATCTATATAATGGATCTGATTAGATATTTAAATTTGAAACTTTACAGCCCGGTAACTAAACAAATATAATTAAATTAAATTTTTTTGGTGAGTATATAGTTTTGTTTAGTGATAGGGATTGATTAGTTTTTGTCTTTATTTTTCGTTATATTGATAAATTCTTATAGTGACATATCTTTTTTTTGGGTGTAAGATGACACATCATTATTAGATAAAAAGGATAATCTATAAAATTAAGAATATTATTATTTAAAATTCGGATCATTAAATTATTATAAAAATTAAATAATTTTTTTTTGAAACAATTAAATAATTATTTTAAACCGGACAAAACTCAAAAGACGTTCTAAATTGAGGATTACGTCGGTATCTTTTTGGATGGGTTGCAATTTTGGAATATATTCCAGCAAAATTCATAAAGAAAAAATTAAGGCCACTTAAATTAAGAGATTTTAAAATTTATGGATTTGATAGAATTCATAGATTTTAAATCTATGAATTGTAAAATCTATGGATTATAAAAATTTCATCGTTTGGTTTGAATATAAAATCTATAAATTGATAATGTAATTACCCTTACATTTATGTTTGGTTTAACTATCACAATTCATAGATTTAACAATTTATTTTATATTTTATCCTTTATTAAATATTCATAATTTATTATTAATTAAGCATATACAATCAATTTCATTATATACTTAATAATTTAAAAAATAAAATTACTTATTTTAAGAGTTGAAAAATAAAAAAAATAAAGTTATTATACATTATAATGTTTAATTACATTGCTAAAAAATAATTTAATCATAATAATAATAAAACAATTAGTTAAATTTAACAGAAAAATAATTTTTACTTTTTTATTATTAAGGAAGTTTTGAAATATTATTAATTTATTAGGAATAATCTTGAAATAAAAAATTTTGGTAACAATATCTCATCGATCAAAATCCATTGATTTTGGATTTTCCTATCTAGGATTCCAAAATTCATGGATTTTGATTTTTATTAAGTAATCAAATAATTGATTTGATATAAATTCATAAATTGTTTAAAATTATTTATTTAAAATTATTCAATCCAAATATAATATAACATATTTTATGCAAAGTAAGAACTGAGAAAACAGATAAATTACACTAATGGTAGTTCAATTTATTAACACATAACAATTCAGTACATTAACTTTAATTTGTAACAAAAAAAAAAAAAACTACTTTTATTTCAATTTTATAACACAACGACCTCCATTCATTTCTATTAGCTGAGTTAATAATAGAATGATGTGGCATTTCCACAGCTAAAAAATCTACATAGCATTTCCATATCAACAAAATAAATCCCACAAAAATTTTTTCCATTTCCTTTTCTTTCCATCATTTTCTTTCAAACCAAACTTAATTTACAGAATCCAAGCACTCTCTCAGCATCATCTGCAATATCCCTACATATTACTTTTCTTGAAGATTGATGGTAAATTCATGTATTTTTCCTCAAAATAAAAGCTATAAAGATAATATTGTCCAAATTGAAAATAAAATAAAATTAGCTAACAACTTATGATGAGAAATAACTTTAAGATAAAACTTTTTCAAATATTAATTGATTGAGGTTAGAATCAGTGTTGATTAAAATAATTAATAAATCCCTATGTATTAGGTGTTTGATATGAAACAACTATCAGCTATTAGAAATACATAAACCAAACATCTCCTTTCTTTAGCTAACGCATTGAAAAAAATAGAGTTAAGGGGTATAAGTCCAATCAGCATTCAACTTGTTAAATTAAAGTTTTTTTCAAAAAATAATATTGAATGTATTTTATTTAAAAAACATCAGTATATTATTTATCATTATAATTTCCTATGCACCAAGAGCGGAACAGATTATAGTAACATTGTTACTTGTTAGTATATAGTGTATTTTTTTTCCTTTTTGTAAATTACTATAACCTCCTCAAAGTTTGTTGATTATATTAGTTAGTCCCTTTATTTCTAAAAATATATCATGAAATCTCTCAGATTTAGTTTAATACATTATATTATCTTTTTATTAATTTTTTCCATTACATATCAACAAAATGTCAAATTTAACATGCTTTTTATTTTAAAAAATACCAAAAAATTTAAGTGTTATCAATTTGATACTAAAATGTCAAATTTTTCATTTTTTTAATATTGTAGCTTTTTTAAATTAAATAAATGTCACATTTATCAAAAAATAAATAATGATATTTTTGGTATTTTTCAGTTGACTAACAAAATATTCTAGTTAACTAACAAAATATTTAATTCAAAAGTAATAGATAATCTTTTTAGTTATTGGAACAAAACTTAAGAGATTTCATAATATATTTTAAAAATAAAGAGATTAATAAGTATATTCAACCAAATTTTAATGGTGCATTAGTTAATTAGATTAATTGTCATTTAATAATTTATTAATGAATAATATTACTAATTCATTCATTAATTAGAAGTACAATTATATTAGAATTAGGTAATTATAATAATGAAAAATAATAAAACGGCAATTTATCTTGCATTCTTATGAAGTGTAATGGTCTTAATCCTTAGTTAACTATATAAATTGAAATTTAGAGATCTTAATTTGCAGAAATAAAAAAGAACAAATTATAGAAAATCCCTATGAAATTTTAATTTCAATAGATATATTAAAATTTTTAAAAATAATAGCACATTTTATGTTATTTGGTAAATACCTTATGAGTATTGTTAATGGAAATAGAAGACAGTCAAAATGATAATAAAATATTTATTACTTCTATTTCATATATGATTCTAAATAATAAAAAAATTAGTAATTTAATGAAATTTGAGATAAATATGCACTCTTATAATTCACTATAAATAAAATATTATAATAAGATAAAAAAATTAATAAAAAAATTATATAAAAATTAAATAGTAATTAATGACAAATTTAGTATCTAATAAAAAATTATATAAAGACTAAATAGTAATTAATGAATAACCTAATTTGATATTAATACCTCTCAACTATATAGTATATGTCTCACGACGTACCGAACAATTCCACTATATATATATATATATATATAGTTCAATGAGATCATTTTCGGGATGAAACCATTATAATTTTATTATTTATTAAATTAATTGATTTAAATATTAATAAGTAATAAAATAATTTAATAAGTAGTAAAAAGTAATAAAAACATATATTATAAGTAATGAATACACGATGAATAATTAAGTTTAAAATGATGTATAATCGAAATATAAATATTAAACTTATAAGTGATGAACATGCGATAAACAATTAAGTTTAAACGGATAATTATCTAATCCTAATAAAATCGGACTTCTAATCAATGAATTATTAATATTATTTATTAATAAATTAAATTATTAAATAACAAAATTAATTCAATTAACTAATATAATTATGTTGATTTTTTAGTAAATTTGCATATTCTCTCTTATTTTGACAGTGATGATTGTTAATTACATTTGATGTTTATATATATATATATATATATATATATATATATACCATTAAATTTAGATTTAATGCTTTATTTTTCTATTTCTTCAAAATTGTCTTTATTAAATTCCATTGTTCGGGCCTCAGTTTGGTTGTTACCGAATTCATTTTTAATATCTAGATGAATTTTGATGGATTTATATAAATGTGTATTGCATGTGATTATTATATATTGGATTCATTATTAATCATTATTAGATTTTTGTATAATTTTTTTTTATTAAATTGTTTTATTTTATTATTGTATTTTATTCATACTGAATTATAAGAGTGCATGTTTATCTCAAATTTCATCAAATTATAAATTTATCTATTATTAAGAGTCATATATAAAATAGAGAAATTAAGTATTTTACAATTATTTTTTCTGTTCCTCTATTCCCACTTTTATATATATTTGTTTTTTATTAATGTATCTTGCACGTTATTATTATATATTGAACTCATTATTAATATTACTTTATAATATTTTATTTATACTCATCATAAGTACTTCATGATAATTTTATCTTTCTTCTCAAATTACTAAATTATCTATTGTTATGAGTCATATATAAAATAGAGTCAGTAAGTACATAACCTTATTTTGCCTGTCATGTAAATAAATCACATTTAATTTAAATAATAATATTAATGGTTGCTAATTATATTTGATTCTTATATTTTATATAAAAGTAAATTATATTGTACTATCTACTTAAATTTTAAAAAAAAATTAATTATTTAACTATATAAAAATTATTAAGAAATTATAATTTCTAAAATAACTTATAAAAATTATATTTAGTATTTTGAAATTCATATTATACATTACGTGCATGATTGTAATTTAGTTTATACTTATCATTATATAAATTTAATATGTCAGTGAAAACTATTGTCTACACTTCCTATTAGTGGAATAATTAATAAAATGTTATATATAAAACATTTAATTAATTAAAATGTTTAATAATACTTATTTCATTAAGAGACTCAATAGAAATTAAGTTACATAATATGGGAGTAGTTATATCCTTCCACACACTACAAATGTGTTAAACTCTTATTAATATTGATATATACTGAGAAAATTCAAATTTAAGACCTAAAAATTTCATAAATGAGAATATCAATCCAACCATGTATATATTATACCTTTTATATTATATTAGATGAATTATAACAAGAATAAAAATCATGACTAACATTAATGAATGATTCGGCGCTTTACTAATATTTTTTATTAAATTAATTTTTTCTTTTTTTTTAATATTGATATTAGTTATCTAATTTTATATATATATATATATATAAATAATATAGTCACCTATAATACTATTCACTAATAAATTAAATTATTAAATGATAAAATTAATTCAGTTAACTAATACAATCATGTTGACTTTTTGGTAACTTTGTTTCTTCCTCTAATCCCACTTTGTATGTGTTTTGAGATTTATTATCATGTATATTTGTTTGGGCTTGCTTTTGTATATTCATTAATGTATATTGCATGTGAATATTAGATATTAGACTCATCATTAATCACTATTTGGTTTTTATATAATTTTTTTATTAATTTGTTTTGTCTTATTATTATATTTTATTTATAGTAAATTATATAAGTATATGTTTATCTCAAATTCTATCAAATTACTAATTTATTAATTATTAAGAGTTATATATAAAATAGAAGTAGTAAGTAGTTTACAGTTTTTCATTAACATACATTACACGTAATTATTAGATATTGGATATTATATCTTATATGAAAATTATTAATTTGTTTATTATTAAGAGTCATATATAAAATAAAAGTAGTAAGTACTTTAAGTCATTTTGCTTGCTCCCTATTCCCGATCATCAATGTGCAATGCACGTGATTTTTAATAATTGGACTCATTATTATTAAATAGTATTTAATTAAAATAGATTAATTATTGAATTATATAAAAATTATTAAGAAATTATAATTTGTCAAATAACTTACTTAATATTTTGAGAAAACCATTATTATTGAACTTTGAATGACAAAATGCTATTAATATTTTTTATCGTGCGTTTCTAATATTTATTTATTAAATTATTTTTTCTTTCTTTTTAATATTAGTCATCTAATTTTTTTATATATAAAATATAGTTATCTAGTCCTAATAGAATTTGACTTCTAATTAATAAATTATTAATTTAATTTACTATAATAAATTAAATTATTAAATGATAAAATTAACCAATAAATTAGTTTTTTCGTAAATTTGTCTATTCACCCCATATTTCCACTTTTATATGTAACTAGTAAGTTGCTCTCACATTGTTTCGGAAGAGTAAAATTTGATGATTCATTTATCGTGAACAATCTAAAACTCCGATAATTAGACAATTCATTATAGAGCGTCTTAGTTATTACAGAAAAATTTAAATTGCGTTTGCTTATATTCTAAGATCGGATGTGCTAAATCTACGGAGTCAGAAATGCGGAAGATGCGAGGGGTAAAAAAAGGAAGAAAAACATTATGGGTAGGTTTGTTCTGTGTGTGTGTGCGGCTGAATAGCAAAAAAAAAAGAAAAAAAAAAATCCTCAAAGAAAACTTTTGTTTTAGGGTTATGAGAAGCAGTTTAAAGGGAGAAGACAAAAAAATGAAGTTATGAAAAGACCAATCAGAATTTTGGATTATAAAAAGAAAAGACATAATAATGAATTGTGCAGGAATGCAAATTAAGATCAGATGGTCATTGGTTTTCAACGCAACGGTGTAAACGGAAAATTACTGTAGTAACTACAGTTCTAATAAAATATAATAGTTATAATAAAAATTTTCAGAAATTTATATTATATAATTTACAAATATAATTAATTAATATAATATATTTTTAATATATTTTTCTCTTATATAATTGAAGAATGTGAATTAAATAGTGCAATATGAACATTGGTTAGTGATAACAAATATTAAAATAAATAATAATGTCAATTTTTAAAAAGAATATATTTATCTTTTTACTAGAAAAAAGGTGCAGTTGTTTCAAAAAAAAAAAAAAAGCTCAAAATGAAATTTTTTCAAACAATTGTAGTTGTAGTTTGGAATATTTTACCAAACACCTCTGGAACAACTGTTGGGTATCAAACAACTAATAACTGCCTCAAAAAAGCTAAAACAAACATGCCTTAAAAATGGTCTTTCACTTAAAAGAGTGTAAATAAGTTGACATGAGATTATTTCAGTTTAATCATATGTCTCAAATTTGAACTTTAAATATGCAATTTATTTTTAACTCTTGAGAGAATATTTTGCTTCTTTCGGAATCCTACTCAACACGCTCTAAAATCAGTAATGTTGATGTATATCATATTAAAAAATGAAAAAAAAAATGGTAATCTCTCTTTTTAGGTTAAAAGTATAAATTTGCCCCTAAAATATATTTAAAAGAATGAGTTAATTCTTAAAATAGGACTCAATACAATTATACCTATAAACTGTAAAATCGGTCTAATTGAATTCTTAAGTTTGCAGCTATTATCCACCGTTAACCTTTGCTGTTGAGTAAACTCGGTTGCCACATAGATCAATTATATTGCGACACGTATAATAAAGATTTATAAGCCAAATGTACAAATTTGCCCATAAAGTATATCTAAAAGAATAAGTTAGCTCCTAAAGTATGCAATCAATCCAATTATACCCATAAACTATGAAATTGATCCAATTAAACCTCTCAAAATTTATCTGTTACCCACCGTTAACCCATGTGTTGAGTGAACTTAGTTGCCACATGGACCAATCATATTGTAACAAGTGTCATGAAAATTTATCTGTTCATCCATTAATACGATATCATTTGAAGTAATTTTTTTTAAAAAAAAATCTAAACGATACCTTTTTGGACATTAAAAATAAAAATAAAAATAAAAATAATAATAATAATAATAATAATCAATTATAAAGTACCCAATTTATTCCGGAAACCCCACCTCCTTTAGAAATAAAAAATAAAAAATCAATCTCACCAATCAATTCAATTGCTAAACTAATAATCCAAGAATTAAGTTATAACTACGAAAAATTTGCAAAGAACAATACCAGAACAACCATTTTGGCCTACACAGTATAATCATAGATAATTTAAAAAAAAAAGAAAAGAAAATATAAAGCAGAGGTATTTGAAACAATTAAAATCCGTGAATACCCAAAAACAAGAAAGAAGGGGGAGCATAAATTTACAGGCTTTGAAGAACTTACAAAGAACAATAAGATATTCAAGTCGACAAAAATGAAGTTAAATTTACTTAAAAATGAAAAATTAGAAAGAATCGAAAAGATTATATAATCAAAAGAATTGTAACAAAGTGAACTCAGTGGCTGTGACTAAGATAGATTAGAGGAAAATGAGAGATAACCTGACTTATGTTTGAATTAATAAATCTTGAAGGGTTCAATTAAACCAATTTCATAGTTTAGAGGTATAATTTAACCAATTACATATTTTAAGGGCTAATTTATTCATTTGGATATATTTTAGGGTTAAGTTTGTACTTTTGACTTATAAATCTTCATGATATGTGTCGCAATATAATTAGTCCACGTGACAATCAAATTCACTAAATGGTGAGAATTAACGGTGGATAACTACTGCAAATTTAAGGAGTTCAATTAGATCGATTTTATAATTTAGAGATATAATTGTACTGAATCATATTTTAGAAACTGACTCATTCTTTGGGGCATAATTTAGTGGCAAATTTGTACCTTTGTCCCTCATTTTATTGTTACAAGTTCAAGCTTTTACAACAACATTTTAAAGCTTCAAATGGTAAAATGAGATGAGATGGTTAAGATCTTTCTTTCCTTTAAAGAGGTTTTGAATTCCAAGTATAATATAAAATACCTGAAAAGGACATTTTATCCCTTAATAAATCTGGCAGACATGAATCTAAATCACTCAATAATTAGAAAAAATATCAACAAAGAATGAGAATCTAGTACTAGTTCATTCTTTTTAATAATTAACTAATTTGTTTATTGCTATTAATTAATATATAAAATGGAAGAGTACAATTCTCGTGCATATAAAAATAAACTGATAAAACATTAATTCAATCCAAGGGCGTAGCTACGTTGAAGAGTGTGGGTCACGTGATCTCATAAAAAAACTTTAAATAATTTAATGTATAATAATATTATAATGAGTGATCCTAAAAAAAATTAAAAAATTATAATGTTCTAGTGTGGATTAAATCGGTTTACCCGGTTTTCCTTATGATATAAACTCATTTCCTCTTGATTCTACAGCTATAAAGTTCTGGTGTAATAAGAAGAGGATGGATTTTTAATGGCTTTCTGTTCTACTCGGTGGTTTTTCCCCTTTGATTAATAAAATTAAAAATGCTTATAAAAAAATATAATTGCTGTCATTTATATGTCATTTTTCTAAGATTTTTGCTATATTTTGCTGGTATTGATATACCATTTTATACGTATAACTATATAATTGTTATATTATTTTATAAAATTGCTTGCAATTATACATATAAAAATAATTTTACTAGTATTTCTTACTAAATGTTTGAGATTGCAGTTGAGAGTTTTAAAAATTAATTTTGTATTTTTTTATTTAATTAACTACTTTTTTTAAATTTTTTATAAATTGTTTTTTTCAAATATGTTTTTGGAAGAAATATATATTTATCTGCTTTTATTAAAAACAGTTTTCAAAACTCAAAAACGTAAAAAATACAAAATCTTTTTTTCGAAAAATGCTTTTTCCAAAAATAATGTCAAACAAGGTATAAGAGAGTATTTGAAATTGTTAGTTATTGTGTATGTCAAAAGAAGATTTTGAAATTTTTTTATTTAATTGACTGATTTTTTTTATTTTCTATAAATTATTTTTTCAAATATGTTTCTAAAAAAATATCTATTTGTCAGCTTCTACCTAAAAGCAGTTTTTAAAATTCATAAAAGTTAAAAATACAAAATTTTTTTAAAAAACGTTTTTTCTAAATTCAACTCTAAACGGACCCTTAGTAATTATATGTTATGAGTGAGTTACTGAAACTGATTCTATATTTATATTTTATTCATATCATAGAGAATTAATGAGTGAATCTATGCAAAAAAAACTCTCTTTAATTATAAACTAATAAAACATCAATTCTATAAGTATTTTTATAAGGTATATAACAAAAATGACTGCATAAATCTGCCCAAAGAAATTCCTCTATAAGAACCAAGCTAATTAATCATAAACATACGATCAGAAAAAGTTGGCAAGGATCAGTCCTTAGTCTCAATCAAACATGGCATTGCAACCAGCAGTATCTTTGCAATTAAACACAGACAAGCAAAATTTCCGTCCAATCTTAAACATACGATCTACCAAGTTTAATGGGTTCCCTTTCTCTGCCAAAACCAAGTTCGCCATTAATAAAGAACCACTAGCATGTTTAACCTCAAAATCAGAACCACCATTTCGTCCATTAGCTCACTTTCCTCCTACTGTATGGGGTGATCGCTTTAGCTCGTCGAACTTTGACCAAGCTGTAAGTAGTATGTTATACTTAATGTCTTAGTTGATGGGTTACTTACTGTGTTACTTTCTGAATTTGTTGCAGAAATTTGAATGGTACGCTAAACAAGTGAAAAAGATTAAGGAAAAGATTATGGATATTTTATTAGCAGAAACTTGGGATTTTGTGGAGAAAATTTTATTGTTTGACTTATTATGCCGTCTTGGTGTGTCATATCATTTTGAGGATGTTATTGAAGAGCTACTATGTCATATTTTTCATAACCAACTTCATATTCTTGATGAAAAAGACTATGATCTCTATTGCATTTCAGTTGTATTCAGAGTTTTCAGACAACATGGTTTCAAAGTATCTTCTGGTAAGCTTCCTTTTTTTTGGAAAGCCATATTAATATTTTATTAAAATATTGAGGGAAAAACCATATATTAGGATTATGAAAAATCCCTCCTTAGAACTAAGCATACAGGCACGAGCAAGGCAACCCCTTGCTTCCATGCATTGACACAATTAAGTTCATACTAATTGCCTGGTGTCATTTATTTCATATTGATTAATGTAAAACAGATGTGTTCAACAAGTTCAAGGATGCCGATGGTAAGTGGAAGTCATCCCTAGTAAGTGATGCAAAAGGTATGCTGAGCCTCTATGAAGCAACCCATCTGAGTGTGCCTGGAGAAGACAGTCTAGACCAAGCATTGG